>CM068363.1:5323320-5578977 GCA_034769755.1 Odontamblyopus lacepedii
GTCTTGCTCTTCTAATCAGCATGTAGGGAGGGAGCCGTTGTGCGCTATATGTGGGGAGGAGAGAGCGTGAAACGGCGAGGTGCAGTGTGCTGATGTGAGGCAGATGGACAGGTAAGATGTTTTAAAGAGTTTAAGCTGCCTTGAGATGCCTCTAGATGTATGCTAGACAAGGCGCACACTGGGGGCGTGTGGTGATGTGCCGCTCCAGACGAGCGCACAGGTTGCAGAGACACTCCTGCACACCAGTATGAGTTTACTGTCAACAGCAGCGGCCATAATAAAATATGATCGCACTCGTCAGACCTCGAGTCCGAGACAGGACCAAGTCCAAGAGCCTTCAAGACAGAGACAAGACCGAGTCCAAACGCGGTCGAATCTGAGACAAGACTAAGACCGTAAAAAAAATGGTCTCGAGACCGGTGTCAAGACCAAGACCGGTCTCGAGTCCTACGTTATGATCCACCTTGGCGATCTACCAACACTACCTTGGCTATCGACTGGTAGATCGCGATTGACGTATTGGGCACCCCTGGTGTACATAATATATTTCACATACTGGAATATGTAATATATGTCCAATGCATTTATACGTATAAAGATGTGGAAAAAATAAAATTGAATTGATTAATTGATAGCTGTTAAAAACTACCACTATATGACATCACAAAGTGGAACAGAACATTTTGAGCTTTGGACATGTAGACAGACTAATAATAAATGGTGGATGAAACAACAGCACAATTCCATCCAGGTCTGTTTTTGATGAGGTAACATTATTACAAGAGTCCAGTTTATGTAATATATGACCTTTAAAATGTTTCATCGGATCAGTACGTGGTTGAATAAAGACCTCTGCCTGTTGTGTACACATTGGCAGGCCTGGTTCTTGGTTGGTATCTGGCAGCCTGTACCGTACTGGCGCGTATGACCTTGCTTTGCGCTGACTGGACTCGCGCGGGGCCGTCATTAGTATGGGTTAGCGCGTGTTAGCGTCTGTCAGTGGGGGCGCAGAAGGGTGAGGGGTGGAGGGGGGTACAGGGGGGGTTCGGGTCGGGACACTTTGCGCACACATCACATCCATCAGCCGGACAGGGGGGTTAGAGGAGACTTAAGGACACAAGCTCACGGCAAAGAGGTCTTAAGAACAACAAGTCCGCAGGCTGGTCTGAGATCAGGTGACCGGGGTGGAGTTACATGGGACATATACACTTACATGTTTACAGATACAGGCTCGTTTAAGATGTCCACAGAATACATAATAACATAAAATCGTAAAGGGACTGTATCTGATGTTTTTTCCATGTATTTGAGCAAAATTTGTCTTGCCCTAGTATATTGTTTATTTCCACGGGACAGTCCCAGTCTTGAGCCTTGTTTCCCCAGTTCCAGCAGATTTATCCAAAACCACTGATTTATCCCAGTTTTATACAAGAAATGTCCCAGGTGTCCCTTTGTTTGACCAAATTGATCTCTGCCAACAGTAAAAGTGGCATAAATTGTCATTTGTTGAGGTAAAATACAGAAAAGCTGCTTAAAAATGACCAAAACACAAAGAAAATGTGACTATACTGACTCACATTAGTGCTGAGTGCAGAACAATTTTCTTTTATTATGCACTTTTTCACAATTTTATTATTACCAACTGCCCCAAACCAGGGATGGCCCAGGTTTTTTTTTTAGTTTGAAAATCTGGTCATCCTATATAAGCATAAGGTAGTAAGGAAGTGTGTGGTTAGCTTGCAAATTGGTTATAAACTCATTGCAGTGAATAATTCGGATCCTCTGAATGCATAAGGTAAGTGAGGAATAATTTCCACTTCAAACTGTTTAAAATGAACTAGTTCTGTCCATTGCGGTACGAAGTAAAACAGTAAAAGTAAAACAGTAAAAATCAGGTACAGCCAGGGCTCTACAGTGCGCCCATTTCACTCGCATTTGCGAGTAAATATTTCGTCGTGCGAACGAGGAAAATAAAACAGTCGCACCAGTGCGAGTGCTTCTGCAGCCACAGTAAGGAGAGCTGCGCACAGACGTAACGTGACAAGTTAAACGTTCTAAATGTATCAAACATTAGGGGCGCACTCACACTAGGACTTTAGAATCGTGCCCAAACCTGGAGCCCCTAAAGCGCCGCACACTTTCCCAGCGCGAGCGCTGACCCCAGCGTACGAGCTCCGCATGTGGCCGATATCACTCATACGAACAGACTCCGCTTCAAAACACACCCACGCCCCCTTCAACGAAGAGCGCCCCGCAGCAGGACCCACACCTGTCCCACCACTCAGTAAACACCCCCACGCCGCTGAACTTCCTTCTCAGCTAAAGCCAGAGCTTTGTCTTGGTCTTGTCTCGAGCGCATTTGGACTCGGTCTTATCACGGACTCAAGGTCTGAATACTGAGTGTGATCATATTTCATTACGGCCGCTGCAATAAACTTGTACTGGTGTGCGTGACCACGCGGGACGTCTCTCTGCGGCCTGTGCACTGGAGCCCGCAGACACTGTGCGGCCCGTCAGCACAGACTCCGCAGCGCGCACCCTTGTGTACCAACGTGCGTCACAGGGCAGGTATCCCACCTATCCTTCCGCCTCACGTCAAATACGCCAATACTAATTTTCTGTCAGTGTCCGCACAGAGCAGACCCACAGCACAGAGCAGGCGATATGTGGGCTGAAGTTTGCCTAAGAAAATGCCAAATAACTCACAATGTGCGTTTAGTTTGGTAAATGTGCAGAGGCTAAAAACCACTGTAAAACCAGTAAGAGAAAGTAACTTCACCTAGGAATTTGAAAATACAGGTTTAAAAATCTTACCTATGTTTTTCACTTTGAAGCAGTTTTGTGTAAAGTGCCAGTGGAAGTTCTCTTAAAGAAGAGGTTCTCAAACTGTGGGTGAAGGTCCAAAAAAGGGCCACAGAGTGTTTCAGTGCAGTACAGTTTGTTTGGCTTATTTTAAGTCTAAATATTAATCAGATAAAATGAAGATATATTTATAAAAACACTGCGATCATGCAGGAAAAGTACAGTCATAATAATTCTTTTGTTTTTTGTATTACATCAATTCAAATAAGTTGGTGTGCGCAAGTTCTGCACTGTAATAATCGTTCGAAATGAAAACCTATTTGTGCCCCCATTTTTTTTTCTGTGCTCCTAAAATTTTTCACTTAGGGGCACATGTGCTCCTGAAAAAAAAAGTTAGCGTAGAGCCCTGGGTACAGCATCTTCAACTTTGCAAACATTGGGCTATCTCAACACAGGCTTTTCACAATAGTTTCTGGCCAGTTCAGATTGCCTCAAAAATGCAAATCTTCCCGCACCATCGCATTTATTCTGTATGAAGAGTCACCCAACTCTTAATAAAACAATATTTCATATTTACACATGGCTAATCTCTGGTAGCCTGTTCAGACCCTTATGTACAATGTAAAAACTGGACTAGAGAAAATACTTTCCTCCTATTGTATGAGCAGCTCTTTGAGTTAGAGTTAATTTATTTGAACTTAAAAAACCAAAAAAACAAAAACATATAGTGTCCATACTCTTAGAACATTTACATTTACAAAGAAACAAACAAACAAAATAAAGAGAACAGAATTGTTAAAAAAAACATTCAATGTTCAAAAAAGGAGCAGGAAGAAGCGTAGTTCATCTTAATCCTACCCTACAATTTACAATATTTCATCTACGTGATATTCAGTAGACATTTGACATTAGATAAATTAGATGGAAAAAACAAAGAACAGCACACACACATCACACACAGGTTTGTAATATAGTATTAAAAATAATTCTTTAATAATAATTCATGAATATCTGCTTTCCTGGTGGTACATCTATGAAAAAGTTGCCTGTATTTTTTTTAAAGATTAATATTTGCAAATTTTTTATACTTTTCTCCAAGTCCATTCCATAAATGACTCCACTTATACGCCATAGTCATTTGTCAAGCTATTGTTCTTCCTTTTACTTTTTAAAAATAGAACTCATCTCTTAGTCCATAACCCCCTGTCTCTCTTTGAATATATTTCAAATGTTGCTTGGCAGTGAGCTTCCTTTATACATGATCAGCTCTTGAGGTCAAAATAAGTGTGCTGTATACTGTCTCCATCTATGAAAATCAGGAAGTATATTAGCATGCTAGTAGATAGTAGTTAGCTACCATGTAGCCATCATGTAGTTACCATGATGGCAAATTATTGATTAATTAGGATGCTCAGAATGTATAAGGTAAGTGAGGAGTAACTTTGGACCACTGCAAAGCGTTTAAACAGAACCACTTCTATTTTTCACAATTTTCACATTTCAATTTAACCTATGCATAATTCAATCTAATCTTCTTAGTTTGAAGTTTATTTTTGTATTTACATTGTACATAAAGCTTAAAACATACTATCTTTGATTTCCCATTGGCTAATTCTCTATAAAGAATGATTGAGATCGAGGGTATAGGTCTGCACTTTTGAGGCATTATGAAAAGACTCTATATCAAAAGTCTAGTGGACTGTTACGCTAATTAGAAATCGCAAGTTCCTTTGGTTAAAGACATTGTTTTGTTGCAGCATCATCACTATTAATTAAGCCAACTCTGGTGTACTCTGGGATTCAAACCCATAGACCGTATATAGAAGTGGACTAAGTGAGTGTGACGTCACCCACAGCATCAGCGCCGCTCAAATGAGGCTCGCGATGCTACGGTTACAGGAGCCAATCTGGAGCCAGGCTCTATGTTATGAATAGTTATTTTTGACAAACAAAATAATGACAAAAAAATTCAGGATCATATGTCGCGGGTTCATAAGAACATTTTAAGACTAGAATGATGAGGCCACTGCAGGAGATACAGACAGAGAGACATAAGATATCAATGTAAGTCAATGGGAAAAAGGGAGAGAAGGAGCCGGAAGAGCCTCCTGGAGCACTTCCTGTTTGGCACGCGGCGGTGAAGGGGTTAGTTTTATCCACTCATATACAGTCTATGCTCAAACCCAGGACCTTCTTGCTGTGAGACAGAATCTATGGTGAATCTATATATACTTGGATATGGTCACCAACTTCAGTTCAGTTTTCCGCTGTAAGTGAATCTGACATGCTGCCAACTCGCTTTGGATTTAAATCTTTTTTCTGGATTTCTTGATCTAATCTGATATATAACTACTGCACAGGACTGTTACAAAACAATACAAGCCCTGGTTGGCCCATTTATTTGAATTGTGCAAAAGTTTACTTTGAGAGCTGCCGATCACAGGGTGGGCTGGTCAACGGCCTGGCCGAACAGCTGACTGTGCGTACAGCCGATCTGGAAGCAGCTGTCACACGAAAAGAGGCCAAATATGGCACCAAAGAGGGCACTAATGATCGAGGAGGTTGAGGACATTAAAAAATCACAAGTGACAATCTCACCGATAAAGTTCATCCATTAACGTGGATCAGAAAGAAATCCTGGATCTTGTCAAAGAAGTGAAGGTGCTACACTTGCTTGATGAAGAGAAGAACAAGCACATTGTGTCTCTTGAAAGGAGGGTGACTGATTTAGAGCAGTACACAAGAATGAACGACATTGTTGTCTCCAGGGTCCGCATCAAACCCCAGTCATACGGTCGGGCGGTGGCCGCGAACAATGGGGATGAGCCTGAGGAGCAGGATATGAGCTCTACGGAGCAGCAAGTGGCCGCTTACTTACAGGCGAAAAGGATTGAAATTAATCCTGAAAGCATCAAAGCGTGTCACACGCTACCCATGCGGAACGCCTCAGACAAACCCACAGTCATAATAAGGTTTGTCAGTAGGAAAGACAAAGTTGCGCTGCTCAGACAAGGATACAAACTGAAAGGGTCAAACGTGTACCTGAACAAACACCTCACCAAACACAACGCAGACATCGCCAAGAAAGCTCAATACTTACACAAAATAAATAAGACTCAGAATACGTGGACAACAAATTGTAAGGTGTTTATTAAGCTTAATGGGACCCCAGAGGAGGCCAAGGTACTGGTCATTCAGAACCTGGAGGATCTGTCAAGGTACGAGTAGGCCCACAGGATCAGTTACTAAGGTAACAAACATACACTTGCATGTTAACACCAGAGAATAACACCAGCCTGATGCAAATGGTACTATCCATCCATCCCCGCTTAATCCAGCTGGGTCGCAGGGGCAGCTTGCTGCCCAATACTCATAGCATCTGACCCCCCATATGAACCCCTCTGCGGGTGGTGAGCCCACAGGAGGGTGGACATTATGGTCCTTGATGTTAGTTCATAGGGGTGCTGCATGTTTTAGGTTGATGGGGGAAACCGGAGTACCCGAAGGAAATGCATCCAGACAAGGGGAGGAACATTCAAACTCCACACAGAAAGGCCCGGGCGACCCGGGCCCGAGCCTAACCCGCAACCTTCTTGCTGTGAGGCCTGAGTGTTGCCACTCAGCCACCGTGCCGCTGATAAATGGTACTGAATCATGATAATGTGGAGCTACATACATCACAATACACTGACGATAATATGCAAGACTTGGAGCAACACATTGACCCGGACAACAATTTCTTCTCCTCCATTGTAAATAACTGTGGCTATTATACTGATGAACAGTTCAATAATTGCATTAATATGAAAGGCAAATTTTCAATAATCCATTTTAACAGTAGAAGCCTATACACAAACTAACAGTTTCTGTTGGCTAACAGAAAATAAAGGCACAAATTTTAAAATAGAAGGTTATGAACTAAACTATTTGAATAGACAAAACAAAGGGGGTGGAGGAGTGGCTTTGTATGTAGACAATAGCTTGAACTACAAAATAATTGATCAAATGTCAGTAACTTTTGAAAATGTACTCAAATGTATTACAATTGTAATACAAATGGAAAACTGTAAAAATGTGATTGTTAGCTGTGTGTATAGACCACCTGGGTCTAATATTGAAGTGTTCACAAACTGGTTAAAAGAAACATACTCCTAAAAACTGCATAAGAAAATATTTATTTGTGGTGATTTAAATATTGACTTGTTAAACCTACACAAACATAAAATTACAGAGGAATGTATCAACACTATGCACAGTTTAAATTTGTATCCAAAAATTAAAAATGCCTTCAAGGATAAGGGCACATTTTGCCACACTAATAGAAAATATTATCACTAATGACGCTGATAAACATACATTAATTGACTTGTTAATAAATGATATCACAGATATAATTTTTTATTGCTACTGACCTCAGATTGAGGAAAAAAGGGTCTCAAAAAATAAAATATCACAGACAAATTCAGTCAGATCAAGCTATCACTGCGTTTAAAAAATGCTATATATAATACTCAAAATACAGAGAGTGCCTACAATGAATTTATAAAATATTTGTAAAATGATATCTAAATTGGGACAGGCAACACTCAGGCCTCACAGCAAGAAGGTTGCGGGTTCGATCCCCGGGTCGCCCGGGCCTTTCTGTGTGGAGTTTGCATGTTCCTCCCCGTGTCTGGCTGGGTTTCCTCCGGGTACTCCGGTTTCCCCCATCAACCTAAAACATGCAGCACCCCTATGAACTAACATCAAGGACTATGACGTCCACCCTCCTGTGGGCTCACCACCCGCAGAGGGGTTCATAGGGGGGGTCAGCTATGAGTATTGGGCAGCAAGCTACCCCCGCGACCCAGCTGGATTAAGCAGGAGAAGATGGATGGATAAATTGGGACAGTGGAAAAAGGGGTGGGGTTAAATAAGTATTTACTTCCTCCCACATCTTTTCGGACATTAGTCAAATCTGCGTGACATTTATTTTTGTTTATTGTTATAATTAAGAAGCATTTGTTTTTTGTTCCTTATCTATGTAGTAACATTATAAGTATGCATGTTCTGTGCATTGCTGTCCGAATAAACATTCATTCATTCAATATGGCAACACCTCCAGAAGGCCCGCATATGGATCAACTGACAAGCGTTCATAAATCATAAATGGTTACCGACTGGGTGGGTTTAGATCAGGTTTTCCAGTTTCCTTGAAAAAACCTTGAAATGACACAATAGTGTAGACCAAACCTCCAGGGAAGGTACTCCTGAAAAAGATCCAAAGATTTACAAGCAAAAGAGTCTACAAATACAACTACAATTCCACAATTTATCTTTAACTCTCAGGACTAGATCAATAAAATCCCCCTTACATCTGCACATTACATAAAGGGCTTACTACGCATTGTAAACAGGCACTGGGGACAAATCAGTTTTATTTGGCGTTCACTTCTGGGTCATTTGAGCTCTTTATTTTCCATTATCAGTTCCATTAACCTGTTCAACTAAGCACACAGAGACGAGTGCAGCCCGAGCACTATCAAACAGCCTTTTATTACATGTACCATGCCATTACGAGGGCCTGTTTACGGCATATGTTATCAACCTCTATGCAAATGACAGCATAATAAAGAGTAGTAATAGCCCCATTCATAACAGGGTCCTTTTAAAAGCAGGTTTGCCCCGGGTACTTGGAACACAGGGTACACAATGATGCAGTACTCAAATGGGAATTAGATGTCAGTGTGGAGGTGTTATAAGGGAATCGGTACCTAGATATCTTGTTAAGGCATTTATATGTTGTCAATATAAGCAGTGGTCAAAAGTATGTGTACCTCTGATAAGACCACCTCCTTATCTCCATGGAGAAGTTTTTTTTTTGCTTATAATTTTACACTAATGAATTAGACGTCTTACATTTGTTTAACTACTTCTATAGGTGGAGTTCAGGTTCAGGTGTCTTATGTAAGCAGTGTTGCCTCTTCACAGATCTGACTGGAACTTGGTTTTGCATGTGCCACTGCTTCTCATCCAGGTAAACCTATACAATCTCCATGGAGACAGCAGATAGAATGCTGTGAACAAGAGAATACGCAAAATTCACCTTTATAGTTTGGTCATCACTATATAAAAGGATTTTCTAGCATAGTTAAACTGACTTGAATTAAGCAGATTCATCTTAAAAGACCAATTTTAAGATTTTTTTTACTTAATAAGATGAGAATTTTTTACTTGTTTCAAGATATTCCATCCTGATATATCTTATCTAGATATTACAACTTATTCTGAGCACTTTTTATATTAAATCAAGCCAGGTTAAGCCTCTTTAACTTCCTTCTCAAACCAATAAGGTGAAAAATCTTGCCATAAATACTTGAATCTAGTGTTTTCTGCTTAGAACAAGATTCGTATTTCGTCTTATTTTAAGAAAACTTTGTAAGTAAAAATTTCTTACTGCACTGGCAGATAATTTCCCTTAAAATAGAGAATTTTTACCCCCAAATTAGTATTTTTTTCTTATTTTTGATACACCTTTTTTGCAGTGATGAGAACTATGTTTATTAGGAAAATGCAAAAATATTGAAATATTGATATATCGTATCGTTTAATGTGATGATACTGTATTGATATTGTGGGCTGCTGTATCGATATATCACCAAAAGTATATTTTTGGTATATTTTACTTTATTATTTAGTTACAGCGCTACAGTTTTGTTGCTTATTAAGAGGAAGGAAGCTCTTTATGTGACACATTTGACATTTTCAATGTTTTGATGTGTTTGGGTTTCGTATGAACTTTGCACAAGAAGTGGTTTAACAAACACTTTTAGTATCACAGCCATGAATTAGCCTTTATTTGTTATTGAATCGAGTTGATTTGAAATATAGCGCATTGAATCGTTTTGAATGGTAAGATCACTGTCTGGAGATATGTATTATTGTGGCCTGTGTATCGAGATATGTGTCGTATCGGGAACTTTTTAATGATACCCAGCCTGGATATTTTGATTCTATGGATAGTCTACAATACCAACACCACAATAATAACTATATTAAAATTTTACTTTTTGTGTAAAAATACAAATGTTATTTCTCTTTCTAAGTGTCAAAATGGGACTGTGCTCAACCTGTGCAAACCTGCGCTGTTAACATTCTTTCTTTTTTTTCTTTTTTTTTGATGCATGTAAAAATGAATTAATTTTCACTTTTTTGCACAAATTACCCACACGAGTAGACTTGCTGTTGTGGTCTTGGACCAGAAACATCACATTAATGATTATATTAAATGGTTTTATATAATCAGCACTGATGAGAACACAAACTGCTTCAAGCCCATTCACATTATCGATATTGTAAAGCTAAATTTGACAAAAACAAATGCATTATTATTTCTAAACTCCAGAAGTGTCTGGTTGCAGGAGGATCAGATCTGTAGGTATTTGTTGTGTTGCAGAGGTCAGTTGTGGCCTGAGGCTGAAGCACAGAGGGACACTGCAGTGGTAAAGAGAAACCCTGCTCAGAAACAAGGCTTTGGGTTTCTACGGAGACTGTGGCATTATGGGATGTCACCAAAGTCAAATTACAGGTCCTATATCGTGTGTTATTTAGATATTTTAAACACGTTATCACCTTAACATTGCCATTGAAGTGTTATTGCATAAAGTAATTTCTTCAAACGTTATATGTTCAAATGCAGCACAGGAGGAAGGCAATGCACTGCAAATTTCTCTGATTTTAAATCAGGTTATTGATCTTTTTTTCAGATTTATTTTCTACTTACTAGTTCTGAATGGGTTGTATAATCTTAAAAATTGTAACAGATATTTCTCTCAGGACTCAACTAATCAGAAAAATTTAGGCAATAAATGTTTAAAAGAAGCTACAATCCATTTACCATAGTTTTCCCTTGCAACATTTCACTTGTTTTTAAATTACCCGAGACTGCTTCTAGTCTAGCCTGTTGCCACCCGCCTAATTTTGTCTGTGCACAACGGTAACACATACCCAAATGTCACAGCTTATTAAAAGAAAGTCTTAGACCCCACATGCATGTGTGATACATCATTTTAAAGCTTAGACCTTCTAGTTTCTGTACATATGCACATGAAGACTGTGAGTGCAGGTTAACTTACAGTACAGACATTCAAAAATTCAAAAATTTTAATTTTTTGCCTCGGAAAAAAAATACAAAATTATAAAGGCTGTAACTTGGGCATACTTCATCCTACTCACTACACTGTTGAAGTTGTTGGCAAGAACTGTCTAAAATGTCAGACCTCTAGGCCTAAGGGTTTGGATGCTGTGACCCTTTTTGTAAAAATATGTCAATTTGGCACAAGTGTCCAAATATGTACCAGATGTTCCAAACTGTAATAAGATGTAATGTATAATAAATAAATCTTCTTCTGAACTTTAGGCATGTTTTCTTCAGATAAATAACTAAAACAAGATAAGGTATGGATATGGTAAGAGGCTAGGGGTAATTCTAAGTTTAAGATAATTTGTCAAGAAAAATTAACTTGCTGAATGGACAGATAATGTCACTGCTTTTAAGTCATTTTCTCATAGATGTAAGTATTTAGATCTTATAGCTTATAGTTTTTTGCAGTGTGGGGGACTAAAACCAATAAACTACACTAAAAGAATAGCTGCTGCCCTCACTTTAGGAATTATCTGACCAATTCAATTATTACAATGAGTCTAGTTAGGTGTATAGACTTTAAAAACATTAAGGAACACCTCCTTCAATACCACCTGATGACAGCACAAGGTGGAAGAATTCTGGAAAGGATGACAGGATATATATATATATATAAACACGTTTCTCACCTTCCACGGTGGTTGGTCTCTCTCACACTCATCAGCTCGGGCCCTGGGAGCTTGAGAGTTCTGCGCAGTATCTTTGCTGTTCCCAGTACTGCGCTTTTCTGGACTGAGATGTCTGTTGTTCTTCCTGGGATCTGCTGCAACCACTCATCCAGTTTGGGGGTCACAGCCCTGAGTGCTCCGATCACCACAGACACCACCGATGCTTTCACCTTCCAGGCTCTCTCCAGCTCTTCTTTGAGCCCCTGGTATTTCTCTAGTTTCTCGTGTTCCTTTTTCCTAACATTGCCATCGCTCAGTATTGCAATGTCCACCACCACGGCTTTGTTCTCTCACTTATCCAGAACCACGATGTCTGGTTGGTTCGCCATCACCATTCTATCAGTCTCTATTTGGAAGTCCCACAGGATCTTTGGCCGCTCATTCTCCACGACCTTTGGAGGCGCTTCCCACCTTGATCCTGGGGTTTCCAGCCCGTACTCTGCACAGATGTTTCTGTACACTATGCCCGCTACTTGGTTATGTCGCTCCATGTTCGCTTTCCCTGCCAGCATCTTACACCCTGCAGTTATGTGCTGGACTGTCTCAGGCACTTCTTTGCACAGCCTACACCTTGGGTCTTGTCTGGTGTGGTAGATCTGGGCCTCTATTGCTCGGGTGCTCAAGGCTCCTGGGCTCCAGGATGAGTGCCTCTGTGCTGTCTTTCAGACCAGCCCTCTCCAGCCACTGGTAGGATTTCTTGATATCAGCCACTTCAGTTATGTTTCGGTGGTACGCCCCGTGGAGGGGTTTGTCCTGCCATGATGGTCCCTCCAGCACCTCTTCCTCTGCGCCCCACTGTCTGAGACATTCTCTGAGCACGTCATCAGTCTGGGCCTTGTCACTGATGTACTTGTGGAGCTTGGATGTTTCATCCTGGACAGTGGTTCCCACACTCACTAGTCCTCGGCCTCCCTCCTTCCAGCTCGTGTACAGTCTCAGGGTGCTGGACTTGGGATAGAACCCTCCATGCAGGTCAGAAGCTTTCGTGTCTTAACATCCGTGGTCTGTATCTCCTCCTTTGGCCAACTTATGATTCCTGCTGGGTATCTGATCACTGGCAGGGCGTAGCTGTTTATTGCCTGCGCCTTGGTCTTGCCATTGAGCTGGCTTCTTAGGACCTGCCGTACTCTTTGCAGGTATTTGGCTGTCGCCGCTTTCCTTGTTGCCATTTGCCTGTGGAATACCAAGGTACTTGTAACTGTCCTCAGTATCTGTTATTGTTCCCTCTGGGAGTGAGATCCCCTCTGTGTGGACTACCTTCCCTCTCTTTGTCACCATCCTACTACATTTTTCGAGCCCGAATGACATTCCAATGTCTGTGCTGTAGATCCTGGTGGTGTGGATCAGTGAGTCGATGTCTCGCTCGCTCTTAGCGTACAGCTTGGTGTCATCCATGTAGAGGAGGTGACTGATGGTGGCCCCGTTTCTGAGTCGGTATCCATAGCCAGTGTGGTCGATTATTTAGCTGAGGGGGTTCAGACCTATGCAGAACAGCAGTGGGGACAGTGCGTCTCCTTGGTATATGCCACATTTGATGGTCACTTGTGCAAGTGGCTTGCCATTGGCTTCAAGGGTGGTTTTCCACAACCGCATCGAGTTTGCAATGAACGCCCTTAGAGTCCTGTTGATATTGTACAGCTCCAGACACTCAGTGATCCATGTGTGTGGCACTGAGTCATAGGCTTTCTTGTAATAAATCCAGGCAGTGCACAGGTTGGTCTGACGGGTTCTGCAGTCACGAGCGACTGTTTGGTCAACCAGGAGTTGGTGTTTGGCTCCCCTGGTGATATTGATCCATGTGCCCGCTTATCTTAGCCGCGATGATGCCTGATATGAGCTTCCATGTTGTGGAGAGACAGGTTATTGGCTGAAAGTTGGATGGGACTGTGCCCTTTGAGGGATCCTTCAGGATCAGGATCGTACGCCCTTGGGTTAGCCATTCAGGGTGAGTCCCATCCCTTAGCAGCTGGCTCATTTGTGCTGCTAGGCGCTCGTGGAGAGTGCTGGATTCTGTTCAGGGAGGTTGCTGTGGTCTGCACTCAGAGCCACCAGCCACTGTGCATTGGTGTTATGTGATGCTTCTCTTTCCCATATGTCTTTCCAGTACCTCTCAGTCTCCAGCCTTGGTGGGTCTGCTCTGCTCTTATTACCCTGCCATTGAGCGTACACTTTCGCAGGTTGTGTTGCGAACAGGCAGTTTATTCGTCTGGCTTCATTCTCTCTCGTGTACAGCTTTAGGCGGCTGGCCAAGGCTTGGAGCCTTTGTTTGGCAGTTCCGAGTGCTTCAGGTATGGGCATCTGGGTGTATCTCTTGGGTACTCACTTTTTCATTCTCTGGTCGGGGAGTTAGTGTTAACTCCCCTCTGACCTGGCGTCCTGGCTCCCCCTTGCCGTAGCATTTGCGTTGTACCTCGTCAATCTCTAGTTGTGATAGCAGTTGCCGTTTGTGCATGTTGGAACGCTGAGCTACTAGTTGTTTGGCCGTTAGTTTGGACTGTGGGTATCATACCCCTCTGACTAGGGTTACTATATAGGATTACTCAAACCTGTGTGGATCCAGGTATGTAAGGAGTAATTATAATAGGGCTAAAAACTGTATTGTATATAGAGATCTGGAGGTCAAAATAACTACACGGTGTACTCACTGCATCTAAATCTAATTATGACCTGTTTCATTGTTCCATAATCATGGAGCGTGCGTTAGCATGCTGGTTGTTGTTAGCTTGACTGTGACAGCAGAACTCCTCTACGGTGAAAAGTGCTTCTAAACTCATGGTGAATAATTAGGATGCTCTGAATGCACAAGGTGTGGAAGAAATTTGGAGCACTGCAAATTTAAAATGTACTAGTTTTGCTTTTCACTTTTTTCTTTAAAGTCAGTCAAAAGTCATCCTGCCGTTGAGTTATACAAATGTGTCAAATAGGCACATAGTGTATTGTGATGGTTACATAATATTGATTTCCCAGTGATCTCTCTGTGCTGGGGTCACGGGAGCTAATTCCTGGGTGGCTAGCATGTTTGCGATAGGCTACATGTTCAGCTAGCACAGCAGCGACCTTGTGACTGCTGTTAATGTCATTTACACGTCTATTGGTCTCCACGGCTTGTCACCGTTTGATTTAAAGTTGTCAATAATGAAGAGAAAAAGGGTAAGTCAGCACTGGTTCTTATAGCCATGCAAATCAAAATGGAAATGTTGGCATAAACATGGACCCTGTTTTATTTCTTAATGATTAGTGAAAAATATTGAATTTGAATTTTTCTGACAAGCATTACGATTGTGAGCACATTTGCAACATATGTTCTGAAAATAGGATTGTTTTCAAAGTTTGCTTTTTAATTCCTCCTGCAAAAAATGGAAAGAAAAAAATGAAATATGAAGAGACAAACTAATCCAAGAATCACATCTCAGAACATATTTGTACAGATCTACATTACAGGGTGAGGAAATGACGGTACTTACTACAAACCTGTAGCACTTTGTATTTTTTGCACTATATATTTTTATACTATGTATTTTTCTAAGTATTGGTTGTTGGGAATTGTATCATTGATATCTTGTAGTGTAAATTGCTTGTAGCTAAAATCTATTCAGCCTACATGTCCCGTCATGCACCAGGGGACTGTGGGCCTGCCCACTTTGAGGATGTGACCTACATCTATTACTACAGTCTGCACTGTGATGCCATCTGGAGTTTGTCCTGATGAAGGCCGAAGGGCCAAAACATGCTGCCGTGATTTGAACTTTATCTGCCATGTGCTATTAAAGGCTTTGAATTATTTTGTACTTTTTGAGTGCCTTGGCTTTTTCAACTTAGTATTTGAAACTGGTCCTGACACTGAAGAGCACCAAAAGGAGAATTTGGCACAATCTCTACACATCCAAGAAGCGCTCCTGCCCCCTCAAGTTGTGCAGACTTAAATATGCGATTTCAGTTTGATAACTATTCATCTTGCAGCCTTACCCTACTTTTTAAAAACTAATAATGTAAATATCCATAACTTTGCATGTTACTTTTAACGTTTTTCTAATCACAGTTGGCTATCTCCACTCGTTAAAGCTGCGCTAGGTAACATTTCTGTTGGTGGGGGGGTCCGCTTCCTGCTTGTTATCAATGGCATCTATCTCCATGGAGACAAACAGATGATGCCACTAGGCAAAATTAATAGTCAGATCTGTGGAGAGGCAACATCACATTAAGATTACGATAGTTTGAAAGTATTTTGTGCAATATAAAATAATGAAACAAATGCTAAATATGAATATTTAAAGCCATACTGTGTAACATTCCAGGCAAAGCAACAACTTGTCCATGCAAGCAGGTGCCTCCACACACCTTTAACCAAGAACTGAAGACATTCATGCTCTTCCTCCACCTTCATTTATTGTTGTCAATGCCCATATATGCTGCTAAAATGCTAATGAAATCCATGGACAGGTTTGATGTCTGCATAGAATTTAAGCCAAAACTGAAAACAAAACAAAGCAATATTACAAAATGTCTTTAAATCTGTTTAATCTCAAAATGAATTGTGCTATGAAAATGCATTGCACATTACGGCAAACACTTATCCTGGATTGATTCTGAACTTCTGATTACCACCTCTAAGCCATGTCTATAAACAGGACTAAGCAAGGTCTAAAACAGGTCTAAACCAAGCCTAATCCAGGTCTGAAGTAGGACAAACCCACAATTTCCACAATTCTCAAAGTACAAACTCAAAGGCGAACGCAAACAAAACACTTCCATAACCCATCCGTTCCACGGCTTGCCCTATCAAACTGCCACCGCATTGTATCCACCACAAACGTATACATCAACTTCCCCCTTGTACACACACTCATTGACCTAAATTGCCTGCGTATTTCACCAGGTATGCTATATGGAACCTAAATTACCTCTTCCAAATCTTCAGCTCCTCTCACTCCCTTCACCCGGCAGATCCACTCATTCGCTGATCACTTTGCACAAATCAAGCATCTCATTTTGGTCCCCAATCAATAACCTAGCAATTACAGTTAACATACAGGCCCGGATTCCTGCCGGAAATGCCAAGCTGAGAACACAGGCGGGGGTGGAGGGGTGGGGGGTGGAGGGTGCACGCATCAGTAATGGCTCCCCTTGACACTTTTACGCCGCGGTAAATCACAGTCGTGGATGAGCCAAGTTTGCTCCGGGATTACTGCCCCGTGTGAGAGGCGCCTCTGGCTGAAAAAAGAGTCATCAACGCGGGGACGGAGATGCGCCGCCGGCCTCTGCAGTGGGAGGCGTGGATGGAGCTGAAGATTAAAACGATGGGTGAGGTTGAGGTCTGTTTTTTTAGCTGATGTTGTTTTAGAGTGGCCAGCTAATTAGTGTTCAGCATGTTTATTAACCAGATAGCTTGGAGGTTGAATGTAGTGTCAAGTGTGTAGAACCTAAATAATAAAAAAGACAAACAGTATGACAAGTTGATTAGATAATGGACACTAGAAATGCAAAGTTGATTGTAAGCCTGCCTTGCTATAATACAATTTGCCCACAGTTCATCAAGGTGAAATCCTGGTTTGTATAAGATGACACAATTACATTAGGTTTCTGTACACACATTACATTAGTATTTTTACTTAACTGGGAAAAAACACCTAAAACTGGACTAAACTGGGAATAGAACAAGACCAAACCAAGTTTACACCAGGATTAAACTAGGCTCATCAGAGACACACAAAATCCTAACAAACTGATTCGTCTACTTTCCTGCTTTTAAAAATGCCTCTCCAAAATTAATAAAAGCTCTCTGAATTAATGTATCCTTCAATTTCTCTTGTACAGAAACAACCAATTGTCTTTAAAGAGAGGGTATTTGACATCTATGGGCATTAAGTGCTAACACAAAACATATTTACATCACCATGTTACCCTTTATTAGTATATGTTCCATCCATCTTCTCCCGCTTAATCCGGCTGGGTCGCGGGGGCAGTTTACTGCCCAATACTCATAGCACCCTATGAACCCCTCTGCAGGTGGTGAGCCCACAGGAGGGTGGTCAACATGGTCCTTGATGTTAATTCATAGGCTGCATGTTTTGGGTTGATGGGGGAAACCGGAGTCCTATTGCTCTATTGAGGGATTGAACACTATAGCATGGTAGCGTTTGCACAATAGCCTTTCTTTAAGAGCTCAAATGATTTATATCCATGTTTTAAGCACAATATTGCATGGCTCCTTACCCACATCTCACAGTCAAGTGCTCACCAAAGTAGGCCAACCAGCAACTAAAGAAGCAGGCTTAAGTGACAGGCTATGTATTACTGTTGGTTTCAGATAGCTTCTCACATTGTAGGTTAATTATTGTCCAGTGGAGTAGCATTGTCATGTAAGTACAATTTCAAATTACTTTTTGATATTCAGGTGAAAGCCTGTTTCAATTGTGCTTTCAATACTTAAAATATACTTATTGCTGTAGTTCTAATGTAAACTCATGTCACTTTTACCAACTCCATCTACAATATAGGCCTGTCTGATACAACTAACACAAAAGTGTAGTAGTCATTTTACTAACCCATTTATACCACTTCTGATATAAGCATATGATAAGTATAAAGATATTTTCAAAACTATTCAATTCTAAATTTGCCCAAATGTTATTTTCAATATCAGTACATGCCTTGTGTATCTGTTTTACAATCTAGTTTAACGGTCATTAAATATCTGGGCATTGATTTTTCATCTTTGCACGGTTTCCTTATGACCTCTTGTATATAATTGTGATATACTGTATTTATATTATGATATTTGTTTTGCTCTTACTATAAATATATTTATACAATTTATGTCTTATTCCTACCAGTCTCTTTCTGTATTTTATTGCTACTTCTTTAGAAGTTTATTACCATTTTTATATTTTTTACTCTTTGTTATTATATTATATTGTGATGAGCTACTGTGTCCAAGTAATTTCCCTTGTAGATCAATAAAGTCGGCCTAAATCTGTCTTACCTTAGAACCAAGTCAACAATTCAAAAAGAAAAAAAAAACAAAACATATCCAGCAAACAATAAAAATGAAGGTCAGATTTTGGACTCACCTGGTCTTTTCTCCATCTTCCTGCCTCGACTGCCACATAACCGCACCTTGGATATCAATATTAGAATCTGCTTCTGGCACAGGGACTTGTTGCTTTTGGGGCAGGGCTTGCGCTTGCTGGCGATCTGCCGGTTCTGCTGAGGGTCCTTCACCTCGCGCCGCTGGCGAATAAGCGAGCTGGCGAGAGCGGCCATCTTGGGGACCCTCCTGCCCTGTCACCAGTCTCAAGTGGCTCGGTGACGCCCGGGTGTTGGGGGGTACTTTGGGCCACCCCCCTGCCCACTCACCCAGGGCGACGAGGGGGCAAAGCTGGGTGAGGGTTGCGAGGCGTAGGGCGCAATCTTCTAGACTGTTGAGGATAGCAATGGTGGATTTCGCCAACAAGCAAACTCTTCTACGTTGTTATCGCGAAATGTCTATTTTTTTTCTTAAAGTATGTCGCAATTCATATGTCAGGACATCAAAAAAGATTCCACTTAAATTCAAGTTTGGAAATCTTTAACAAAAATATTCCTCTTTACGGATTAAAGTCCTTAGTCGTCACAAAGGGATGTCACAGCTTCTCAGTCAAGACATCCAACTATCCAAAACATCAACAAATTCTTCACAGTGCAATCCGCCTCTTTCTGAGCACAAGGAATTAATGACTTCCATGTAGAAATCTGGCAAAGTTACCCCAACCCAGACTGGTGTCCTGTCTCGAGATTTGGTCCGTTAACCCTGGCAGATCCGTCCAAACGGGTACTGTATGTCCAGCTAACAACTCTACGTGTCACTGCTGGGGCACACTGCAGCTCCCTCCTTCCACCCTGCCCCCCCTACTACCTGGGACTCGTCTCTGGGACTGTCCTGGAGTAGTTCAAGTAGAGAAAGAACGACCACCAACCTGAGGTACGTTGACGGGACGTTGTATGTGATGGTTCTCTCCTTATCTCCCCTGGCATCACAATTTTTTCCGTTCGTACCCACACCCTGAGATGAAGCCTCAAAAAATTCCTCAAAAGGCAGAGGTGACATTCATGAACAAGAAGACAGTGACGGGATCGGACAAGATGGGTCCAAGGAGGTAGAAAAAGGTCTATCCGGCGTAACGTCTCATGCCTTCAACTCTTCCTTTCCCTCTGAGCAGCGCACTACAGCTCAGCCGATCGCGGAGCTGGTGTGCCCTTCACAGGAGCTTGCCGGTGAACGAGGGATGAATGAATGGAATGAGGAAGAGGGAGGGATAGAAGGAGGAGGAGAGACAGGAGGGGAGGAGGGAGTCCGAAGCAGGTAGCGGACAGGTTCTCAGAGGTGGAGAGGTAGCGGCTTGCTTGGCATTCGCCAGTAAAAAAATGGAAAAAATGACAAGTGGTCCTGTTTATTCAGGCAGAAGAGGAGGTGAGTGTATCCCAGCGAAGGCAGCTCGGAGCGGGGACATGTGTTGTGAGGAGAGGGAGGTAGGGATGGTGGTGGCTGTGTGACTAGCCTGTTCACAGTGCAATACGAAGCAGAGAGGACAGCGTGCTACATATACTCTCTCTCTCACACACACACACACCCCTCCCGCCTGCTACTCCGAGCCCTCCCCTCCGCCGCTGTCTCCTCCTCCTGGTGTCACCCCTCCCTCCTGGCCTGTCATTCACACAGACTGCTCACTGGACTCCTCACACACTGTCCTGCTAAGAACATGTATGCACAGACTCATTCGGTGTGCTGCTGTTTCACTGCTTAAAGGTATGATATTGTGCAAAATTGACTGAGGTTTTAGCCATGTTAGAATATTCATCAAAAACATACCTAGGGTTGTGTTTTGTTTCATTCACACATGTTCGAGTAACCTTGCATTATTAGGCTTTCTACATCTCCAAAGCTCAAAATGCTCAGTTCCACCTTGTCAGGAAGTGGTCATTTTCAAGTTAACAGTTACCTTTTTCCTTTAGCTCCGCAGAGTTGGGCAATTCCATCGCTGGAATTATCCAAATGATTCCAGCGAAGAGATGAAGTTTAAAAGCACAATGAGCGCATCGTATAATACCACGTGACATCACAAGGTGGAACAGAATGTTGCCTGTTTGAGAGAACTCAGCCTAAATATAGGCTACAGGGTTTGTGTGTTAAACATGTGTGAATGAAATAAAACACAACTCCAGTTATGTTTGTGATGAGAAAACTACATTATAACATAGAGCAGAAAATTGTGGAATATTTAAAATATTTAATACATAATTTAAATTATGTAACTTTCTTCCCCAACACAGAAAGGCAGTGTAAACTACCCCGATACAAAGCACATTAACACAATAATAAGTCATTGGGATGGTTGACAAATAAAGCCCCACAGCACCTAATCAACAATCAAGATAACATTTAGACTTAGACTTAGACAGACTTTATTGACTCACAAGGGAAATTATTTGGACACAGCAGCTCACACATCACAATATACAGGGTGTCCCAGAAAATTTGACATCATTTCGCAGGTCAATAATTTTAGTAATTCTTGTTGAAATAACCTTCAATTCTGACAATGACATGACATTAACTAATTTTTGATCAAACATGACGTTACGGCATTCTGCCTTTGTAGGATAGATGTGTAAAATTGAAGCTCCACTTTTGCAAAAGTGAAATAGTAGTGATATCTGGCTAACAGTAATGATAAGATAAGATATCCTTTCTTTGTCACACAATGGAAATTTCAGTGTTGCAATGCACAGTTAAGAGAACAGCAAGAAAACAGTAGTAACAATAGAAGTACAGAATTACTTAAAATAGATAAACTCTATAAAGACCTATAAAGATAAGGATTATAAACTATTTATACAATAAATTGCTATCTTAGTGATCACAGTGCTGTTTCAGACTGAATACAGTGGCTACAGTTTGTACAGTACTATAAATAACGTTCACTATATCTTTAAAGGGGCTAGAGTATCTTACAGTACGTAAATACATTTGTAATGGATAAAGTGACTGCTGGACATCTTATATATTGCACATGGTCACAGTATTGCACAGGCAGCAGAGTTAGCAGTGTTCATTGTAAAGTCTGACAGAAGCAGAAAGGAAAGACCTGCGGAACCTCTCCTTCACACAGCGAGGGTGGATCAGTCTGTCACTGAATCTGCTCTGGAGAGCAGATTCAGATGCGACCGCAAATATTTAGTTACCGTTGAATAACCCAGTCTTGGCAGCTGACGTGGCAGCGCCGATGCAGGGTAGAGTGAATGGAGAATGATTGGGGAGACATGCCGGAAGAGCAAAGTTTTTCGGAAATGTTAGTGAACCAGAACCTGGAAGCCATCTTGTCCGTTTCCGTGAAGAAGAGTGGATCATTGTTGGAGGAATAGGAGGTGCGACGTGAAGCGAGATAACTGATGAAAGGTTCGTAAGGACTTAGCGGTGAGTTGAGGTGGATAGGCAAAAAGTTTCCCAACTAAACCATTACTCCTGTGGTGAGTGAGAAGAGTGAATCCAGAGAATGTATGGAGAAATCTGAAAGCCTGGGGTGGATGGACGGATAGAAAAGCTTGATGAAGAAGCGAATTCTGAACATTGGAGGAGCCGAACAAGGCTAAGAGGATCATACACAGGGTCAGGTCCACGGGTGGTGAGAGATATCCGGAGCGAAGAGTGTGAATGCAGAGGTAGAGGATATCGGAAGTGAGAAAGAAACATCGATGGAGTTTAAGTGACCTGGAATGAATATGAGGGGTGTGGATGACGAACAGATTCTGAGCGGAAACCAAGGTAATCTTTTGGAGGAACTCAGTGATTGCAGGGAAGCAAGATCTTCCATTGCTGATGATGAGGATCACGGTGTTGCCGTCGGAGGAGGATGCGCTTACCAGACCGCTCATGCTCCCAAACAATGGCTGCAATAGCGATTGGTTAGACTCCGAATAGGCAGAAGAGCTGACAGCTGGCCTGAGAGAGAGAACTTAGGGGCCACAATGAAGCTAACCACCTCCCTGGTAAAATCTCCAAAACCTACTGCGCGAGCTGACCAAGGAGCACGAGGAGCTGTCCATTGCTGTGCGATGTTGCTAGAATCAAGTTGGAGAGGAGCAGGGAGACTCGCT
Organism: Odontamblyopus lacepedii; assembly: GCA_034769755.1. NCBI lineage: Eukaryota > Metazoa > Chordata > Actinopteri > Gobiiformes > Gobiidae > Odontamblyopus > Odontamblyopus lacepedii. The sequence continues at coordinate 5,346,106 of CM068363.1, forward strand.
GGACCTTCTCAGGAAGAGAGACGCTTGAAGTGAGACAGAGTCGAGTGTGATGCCAAGAGCTTGATAGTGGTGTGAGGACCGAGGGTCGTCTTTCCTTGGACGAAAGAACTCTGAGGTTGAAAAAGGCATTATTGATGAGTGACGGGAACTGGAGCAGGACCAAAGGGGGACCCGACGTGGGTCGCTCTGGTACCCATCGTGGGTCAGGAGTGAAGGAGACCCGTCGTGGGTCAGGAGCGAAGGAGATCCGTCGTGGGTCATGAGCGAAGGAGACCTGTCATGGGTCGGGAGAGAAGGAGACCCGTCGTGGGTCAGGAGAGAAGGAGACACGTCATGAGTTGGGAGCAAAGGAGTCCCAACGTAAGCCTGAGCGAAGGAGACTGTCATAGGTTGGGAGTGAAGACCCGTCATAGGTCCGAGCGAAGGAGACCTGTTGTAGGTCAGAGCAAAACAGACCCGTCATAGGTCCGAGCGAAGGAGACCCGTCGTAGGTCAGAGCAAAAGAGACCCGTCATGGGTCCGAGCAATGGAGACCCAACGTAGGTGTGAGACCCATCATGGGTTGGAGCAAAGGAAACCCGTTGTAGGTCGGAGTGAAGGAGACCCATCGTAGGTCAGATCGACCTAGCTGCCGTGAAAGCGGATAACATGAGCAGCATGAGCTAACGAGGCCTAGGCGGACAAAGGGGGACAAGGGACAAATTATGAATTAATGCTGAGTGGTTTTAAGACAGTTTGAGCTATCATTCAATTCAATAAAATTGTATTTATATAGCCGAGAATCACAACAAGAGTTGCCTCATTGGGCTTCACAGTGAATAAACATGGACACATAATCTGGCATAGACATCAGCAAACACATTGTCCCATCCTCAGTCTCTTGACGAACAATGACGACAGACTGTGTCGAACTGTGTGAGTTAGTCTGGTCTGGCGTAGCTTGAGTGGTGTTAGCTGTAACAAAGTGAGTGACTGGATTTTGAAATAGCAGAGAGTGGATGTAGAGACTTCTTGAGCTTGCGTGGGTTGGAATAGCATGAACTAGCATAAGCACATGAGCTGAAATGGAGTGAGCGACATAAGTGGACAGTGCTAGGTATTGGGACGGCAGAGAGCGGCTGTAAGACGGCTTAAGCTTGCATGAGATAAAATAGCGTGAGCTAGGTTAGTGGCGCTAGAATATAGTGACAAGAGTATACAAATGCTCAATATGGAATAGCTGAGAGCGGATGTAGAACCTGCCTGAACATGTGTGGGTTGGGATAGCATAGGCTAGCTGAGTGGCACGAGCTAGAATGGCAGTGGAATACTGAGATGGCATAGAGAGCAGGTGTAAAGACAGGTTAAGCGATTGAATGCATTGGAATAATGTTTCGGAATACAAGGAAGAATAGTGAGAGTGTACGTGGTGCCTCGTGGAGGCTGAGCAACAACACGCAGTGGCTGAGCTGTGGGGCATTGAGCAGGCCCACACCAGCTCGCCGCCGCTCCCCGCAGCCAACTCCAGAGAAATGGAGAGTCCAGCCCCTTTCTAGGAGTTGGGTTCTAGAGCCCAAGCTGTGTGGCCGACTATATCTAGTCCGTAATGCTCAACCTCCCACACAAGCTCAGGCTCCTTCCCCCCAGTGTGGTGACATTCCATGTCCCCAGAGCTAGTCTCCATGTCCAGAGATCTGGTCGCCGAGGCCCCCGTCTTCGACCGCCGCCCAGATCTCTCCGCACCCGGCCCCCCATGGCCCCTCTCGCGGGTGTCCACAAGAGGGCGGCCCCACGTCGCTCTTTTGGGCTGTGCTTGGCCGGGCCCCATGGGGCGCTTCTGAACCACTCTTAGGGTGACACTACCAGGGGCATGAAGCTCTCGACAACATAGCTCCTGGGATCATTCGGGCGCTCAAACCCCTCCACCGCGTTAAGGCGGCGGTTTGAGGAAGGGATTTGTATTTATATTTATAATTTATGAATAATTATGTGATGTATTTACGTTTGTCACCAAATTTTCGTCGTCTGACAACCTCAAGATCACACAGTGACAGTGTAAACCACTAGTAACAATAAACAAATATGTGCCAGGAATTATGTGGTGATATAGTATTGTGGAGTAATAGTATTCTTCTACACACCGAAGCCTGCTGGTGGCTTTTTTGGTCTGGGTCATACAATTCTGTTATATGGCCCGACCCCCATCACAGCCAGGAGCGATAATGTGGCCCCCAGAGAAAAAAGTTTGCTGACCCCTGCATTAAAGAAAAGAAGCCATGTATTTGAACAGAATTGTCCTGCATCAGTACAGATAAATTGTAAAAGCAGCTCTTAAGGTTAAAATAAATCTGCTGCATGCCGTCTGCATCTGATAAGAAAGCATTTATTGTTAGAGAATCAGGAAATACACATTAGGTTAGGTTTGCTGTGACAGCAAAACTCCACTCTGGTCTCTGAAAGTTGTGAAAAGTACTTAAAAACTCATTGTGGTGAATAATGAGGATGCTCAGAATGTATAAGGCAAGTGAGGAAGAATTTTGGACCACTGCAAACCGTTTGAAATTAACTGGTCTGTTTTTCACATAAAAAAAAAAAAAATCTGATCTATGTTCTAATGTTTCCTCATCACAAAAATATCTGGAGTTGTGTTTTGTTTCATTCCCACACAGAACACACAAACCCTGCATATTTAGGCTGAGTTTTCTCAAACAGAAAACACTTTGTTCCAAATTGTGGCAATACAGGAAGGGCTCCACTGTGTTTTTAAACTCCATAGACCTTCACTAGAATCACTTAGATCATTTCATTCCTGGAAATGAAAATCTCTATTGAACAAAAGATCAGACAACTTCTACCTTTTGTTCAGGATGCAATTTGCAATTAACATGAAAAATACTGCTTCATGACATCACAAGGTGGAACAGAGTCTTTTGAGCTTTGGAGATGTAAACAGACTAATAATGCTGGATACTTTACTTAAACATGTGTGAATGAAACAAAACACAACTCCAGGTACGTTTTTGAGGAGGAAACAACATTCTAACATGGTTTAACACTCACAAGAGTCAATTTTGCGTAATCGCCTTGAAATAGCCTTGAAACATTACACCAGTTTTCTATCATCATCGTGACCAAATCAGACCAAGTTATAGGTCAGACATGTGGGGAGGCACCGTCAAAATGCCTGTTTTTTTAAGCTATAAAATCACCTATAATTGAATAAATGTTGGTCTTTAATGTCATAGTGTGGAACATTCCAGGTAGAGCAATGATATATGCATAAAAACAAGCAGGTGACGGACCCCCAACCAAAAAGTTACATCCTGAAAATGGTCCTGCTTAGGTGTTTGACTTTCAACCAAAAGGTGAGAGTGACTAACTGGATTCTTTGTGGTCAGATTGCCCTAAAACAAAGCTCAAATCAAAGTCTAACAAGCCTCAGATAGAACAGTGCCTCCAGTTGGCATCAACACCATTAGAGAATAATGACGACTTCAACTGCAAAGTATGAAAATAATCACTCCGTACACTTCTATTTACGCTTCCAATCTCCCTATAGTCTACCTCTCCTTGCTTCTGTGCTCCGAGCTCCCTGCTCTCACTCCTGACAGGTACATACAGTCTCCATGACAGTCCCGACCTCTCATACTACCTCTCACATCACGCACGCATCTGCTAATATGACGCCACCGCCAAACCACTGTGCTACGCCAACCAAAACCCCAGGCTGTCAGAGGAGCAGTGGGGCTGTAAACACGCCAGACGTCCCCAGGGCCTGTCCCTGTTAATAAAGATGAGAATAAATAATGCAGATATGATAGGAATGGAGCCAGCACGGGCGATGTCATAAATTGGCTGCGTGTGTTGTCGACTAAAGGAGTTCTTGGTTAGTTGACTAAAAAGGGGGCATGGCAAAAGCACTCAAAACTATTTGGAATCTCTGTGTGTATGACCCAAACTGCACAGGAGTTCATGCAAAAACTATTATTTATGCAGGAAAAAAACAGAACTAAGAAAAAATGTGTTTATATAATGTAGAGACAGATTCAACTTGTGAATCCTTTCACTAGTACATATAAATACCAACAGGTACCTCCCCTATATGAGACAGGGTTCTATTCCTACGTAATGACGATGGCATAGTCAGAAGGATGTTTTTGGTGATTTCATGAATAATGTTCCCAAAAAGCTATCCAAGAGAGTAAAACAAAAAGGATTTACAAGATTTACACACAACAGCAGAAATATGCTTCATAAACCATCAGCGATAGGCTGTTACCTTGTTACAGAGTGACTGAGCGAAAATGACCCTCTTTTATCCACCAAGGCTCCTCGCCTAAGCCAATTAATGTGAAAATACAGGTTTTCTATGCTAAAACTTAAATTAACAATAATATCAAACTATAGAAAAATACACAAAAACACATTTTACAACATATCCATATATCTGTGCCTGTAGCATAACCAGGAAAAATAATACGGATCATTTAGTGAGGGGAAATGGAATTTCCAGTGACGTCACTATGACGTTAGACGCTGATGTCCCGCACATGATGACACAAAAGAGGAAGTGAACGAGGTGCTCGGTTTGACAGTGGGGCTTGTGAATGGGAGATGGGTACTGGTTTGAAGTTTGTTGGAGGACAAAATTATGGCCATGGATGATTTAATAGTGGACTTGTGTACACCCAAGACTACTGCAGTGGTGAGGGTAAATATTATGAAGAACAGAGTGGACAGACGGAAAGTGGAAAATGGAGTGGAATGAACAAAAACAGGTACGTGGCTAGTACATGGTTGGATATTGGATAGTACCTGTGGTCAATATTTATCATCGTTTTAAACAGTTAAGTGGTATTTTGTGGGGTGACGTCGTTCAGATGGTAGAATATGCGAACACTGATCAGAAGGTTGGCGGTTCAAATCTTCCTCTTAACGTCAAACATCATTGGTTGAGAGGCCACAGGTTGGAGATGCGATTCCAGCTCCCACAAATGCATACTGCTGTTGTGTCCTTAGGCAAGACAATTAACCTCCTCGCCCCAAGTGTCTGCGCACACTAGTGTATGAATGCTCGAACTTTTTGGGGAGGTGAAAACGCTGAAAATCATGATGAAAGAAAAAGACAAACGGATCTTCATGCTGGAGCAAAGAGTTGAGGAAATGGAGCAATATACGAGGAGGGATGATCTGGTGATTACGGAACTGGAAACCCGACACCAAACCTACGCAAGAGCCGCAGCTAATGCGACCACAACAGAGGATGCTCCGAGGGAAGAACTGTGCTCACTCGAGCAACAGGTGGTGGATTTCCTAAACAGTAAGACCATAAACATTCACAGTGAGGGAATATCTATCTGCCACACACTACCCAGAAAATCAGAGAAGACCAGACGTGCTATAATCATCCGATTCATTAGCAGGAAGCTAAGGAAGTGTTGTTCCAAGCAAAAAAACTGAAAGGGACGAATGTGTTCATAAACAAGCACTTGACAAAGAAGAATGGGACATAGCAAGAGAAGCAAGGCTGCTGAGAAAACAAAGGAAAATCACAGGAACATGGACTCTTAATGGAAACGTGTGGATCAGAGAGCAAGACGGATTGGCCAAGGTGATAAAGGATTTAAGAGAGCTTGAAAAGTTTAAAATTGGGCAATCATAACAATGACTGATTGCAAACAAGAAGTACTGACCCGGAGAGACCCTACAGTGGAAATCAGGTTGGACACACCTCATAATGAACACACAGGCCTACAATAACCATGGATACATACATAAGCACCAACACTGCATTTGAGGACAAAATATATGACTTAGAAAAGGACACTGAACATAACCTGCTTAAACCTGCTGTAAATGGATGTGACTATTATACAGTAGAACATTATAATAACAGTATATGTAATGGAAATGACCATGCCTTATCCATCATACATTTCAATAGCCGTAGCTTGCAATGTAATCTAACAAAAATTAAGGAGTATTTAAACCATGTTAATATAAGCTTTAAAGTGATTGCAATCACAGAAACATGGCTGAAGGAAACCGATATAAATTATATGAATGACCAGATTAATGGTTATAGTATGTACTATGTAAACAGAACCAACAAAAAGGGAGGGGGTGTAGCCCTGTATGTAGATGCCAACTTAAAATGTAAGGTAGTTAAACAAATGACACTGAAAATCAGTAACATTATGGAAATGATTACTGTAGAAATAATTAACGGTAATACTAAAAACATCATTGTCAGCTGTGTATATAGAGCACCTGGATCTTGTATAGAAACATTTACCGACAAGGTTACAGAGATATTTCACAGAATGAACTCCAAACCAATATTTTTGTGTGGGGATTTTAACATAGATATAGGAAATCCTATAGGCCTAAAACCATCAGATGAATTTATGGTATCTATGAACAGTATTGGTCTATATCCCATGATATCTAAACCAACAAGAGTCACTGCTCACAGTGCGACCATTATTGATATTTTCACAAATGTGATGGGCAATTTAATAAGTGGTATCTTAATAACTGATGTAAGTGATCATCTACCAGTATTTATTATCTATGAGAAATTGTGTTGTGATAGTGTAGAAGTTGTAACTGATATATATATATATATATATATATATATATATATATATATATATATATATATATATATATATATATAAGAGATACATCTACAGAGGCTATAGAGGCATTCAGAGATGACTTAAAGAGACAACATTGGGACAAAGTGTACAAACTAAATGATGTGAATATTGTTTATGATACTTTTATGAATATATTGATTAACCTGTATGATAAGAACTGTAAAAAAAAACACACAAAAAATTCCAGTAACAAGAAGAACACTGTAAACAATCCTAGGATGACAAAAGGTCTTAAGAATGCCTGCAAGAAAAAAAAAAAAAACTATTTGTATAAATTGTTTCTGAAACAAAGGACAAGAGAATCCGAAGTTAGATATAAAAAGTATAAAAATAAACTGGTAAGCATTATAAGAAAACAAAAAAAAGACTATTTCAGTAAATTATTAGATAAAAATAAAGGAAACACAAAAGACACATGGGGTGTCATTAACTCAGTTCTTAAAAGTAACAAAGTAAATTCCAAAATCCCAAATTATTTTACCAAGAACAATGTTGATATTCATAACAAAACTGACATTGCAAATTAATTCAATGATTATTTTGTAAACCCTGGTTCTAAATTAGCACAACAAATCCCAAAAACAGACCAAAATGACAGAGGAGGATTCCAACCTAACAATGTTAATAGTGTTTTTCTTGAGAAAGTACATAACAATGAGATACTAACTATTGTACAGCAATGTCAAAACAAAAAATCTAATGACTTCACAGATATAAATATGTTACTTATTAAGAAAATTATTGATGTGGTAGTTGAACCATTTGTTTACATCTGTAATTTGTCATTGACAAAAGGAGTTTTCCCAGACAAAATGAAATTAGCCAAAATAATTTCTCTCTACAAAAAAGGCAATAAACATGATTTCTCCAATTATAGACCCATATCTCTACTTCCACAATTCTCTAAAATCCTGGAAAAACTTTTTGCTGCCAGGCTCAACAAATTCATTACTAAATATAATATTTTGTCAAATAACCAGTATGGATTTCGTTCCAATCATTCAACTGCCACAGCAATAATGGACCTAACCGAGGAAATTTCAAATGCTATTTATCAAAAACATTATTTAGTTACCATATTTGTGGACCTTCAAAAAGCATTTGATACCCTGGACCATGCAATATTACTTGATAAATTATATAAGTGTGGCATTAGAGGTGTAGTACACCAGTGGGTTAATAGTTATCTAAAAGATAGAAATCAGTTTGTTGAAATAGATAATATTAAGTCAGATATGCGTAAAATTGACTGTGGAGTGCCCCAAGGTTCGGTCCTTGGGCCTTTACTTTTTCTAATTTATGTTAATGATATTACTTCGGTGTCTTCATTATTAAAGTGTATTTTATTTGCAGACGACACCACTCTGTTTTACTCAGGACAAAACATTAAGGATGTTCTAGAGGTTGTAGAGAAGGAATTAATTTTTTTTTTTTTTTTTAATGGTTTTGTTGGTTTTTGTAATAGACTGTCCTTAAATTTCAGTAAAACAAAATTTATGGTATTTAGTAGTAGGAAAAAAAGTGTCAATGCCACATTACTTATTGGAGATGAGGAAATAGAGCGGGCACATGAGTGTAAGTTTTTGGGTGTTATGATCAATGAACATCTGACATGGAAATCCCATATAGATTATGTCAAAATTAAATTATCACAAGTAATATCTGTGCTATATAAGGTAAAAGAGAATTAAATTAGGAGTGCATTGTATTTGTTGTATATTCATTGATTGTTCCATATTGACCTATTGCATTGAAGTTTGGGGAAGTGCTCGTAAAAACTTATGTTAATCCAATTTTCCTTTTACAGAAAAGAGCTGTAAGAATCATCAGCGGAAGTGGATACAGAGACTCAACAAACCCAATATTTATACAATTAAAGATACTAAAATTCAATGAACTGGTAGAACTACATATTTTAAAAATTATGTATAAAGCAAATCAGCAGATCTTGCCCACCAATCGCCAAAGAAAATTTACAAAGAGAGAAAGTCATTATAACTTGAAAGGAATTGAAATCTTAAAAAAAAAAAAACAGGTTCAGAATGACAACAATGGAAAAGTGTGTTTCAGTCAAAGGTGTCAGCTTATGGAACAGTCTAAATGAAAAAATCAAAGCTTCAGAATCTATTCAAGTGTTTGAAAGAAAAGTCAAACATGATCTGTTAAAAAAGTATGAAATATGAACTGTCCTTTTGTGTAAATTAACAAGAATTTAATATTGTGCATAAATGCAATTGGACCTGTTGAGGTATTAGAAATGTTTTACTTTGTGTGAAAAGGGGGCAGATATTACAAGTTTATTCTTCTTTCTGCTCCTTTTCATTCACATTGATGTATGAAACATAATTATTTTGTATTCAACTTTCATGAATGAAACAAATTAAAAAAAATGTGTGAGTGGTTCTTTGATTTAAAGCGCTTTGAGCCTTGAAGGTGGAAAAGAGCTGTATAAAAAAGTGTCAGTTTACCATCATTGCATAAATTAGACACATTTAACCTTTGCTAACATTACGTTTGCTATGTAAATGTGTGTAAGTCGTAAGTGTGTTTCTGTCGCGTAAGTGTGTTTCTGTCATGGGGGTGAGAGTGACTCAGTGGGGGCCATTGTTGAGAGGAGGATGAGGAGCATGATCCAGTCCATCCTCAACAACAGCAGGCCTCCTCTCCACCAGATTGTGGCTGCTCAGAGAAGTAGCCGCAGTGACAGGCTCCTCTCCCTGCGATGTAGAACTGAGAGGTTCAGGAAATCCTTTATTCCTGCTGCTATAAGACTGTTTAACAGCTCTGGCTAATGGGCACCTTATTACTATCGTTAGTTGCTTTTAACTATCAACTTATTTATTTTATTGCAAATGTATTTATGTATGTAGGTTTTTAAATTTAATTGGTTCTTTGATTTGTGTGTCTTGTTTAATGTTTATGCTACTGGACAACTTGAATTTCTCCTCATGGGGATGAAAAAAGTCTATCTATCTATCCATCTATCTATCTATCAGTTATAGAGTGACCTCTACATCTGTTCTCATGACCCAGAGTCACTGTAAATTGTTAAAGAGAGGGTATGATGCAAAATCTATAAAATAAAATATTTTTAGCTTTCTACTCTGTTATAGCATAGTTCCCTCATCAAAAACATGCCTGAAGAGGTTTTAGCTATCATACATGCATATTTGAGTAATCTAGCAATCTCTCCTAGGCCCTCCTTACAGTTAGCTGTACGATTCTGTACAAGGCTCCGCCCACAAGATAATATCACCCATGCTCCCCTACAACAATTCTCTATAAATATACAAAAACATGATCCAAAACTTCACACAGCAACTTGACAAACCTGATGTGATGTGCAGTAGATTCATTAGTGGGACACACACCGAGTGTGTTATGATAGCGCTCTGAAGGGGGAGTGACTTACCACTGAGAGCAAAGGGAGAGACTTACAAAACATGCTAACACATTGTTTCAGCATTTTAAAACAATAAAAGGTAACATGGTGATCTAAATATTTGATGTGTTAGTGGTTGAAGTCTAGCTCTTGGGATTAGAATTGTATATTCAAATCAAGCCGAGCCACTGAGCTCAATTACAGGCCAGATCTATGAAGAGGTGACCCCACCCACAGTACAGATGCATGTATTTCAATGTATTTTTTAGCAACAGAAACAACTTGAATTGAATGAATGCAAGAGGGATTTGTTTAATGCTGTACTGTGGAATATTCCAAAGCAATCACATCATCTCAGAGACAGAGTTACACAGTGCACATTTAATACCCCATAGTAGAAAAATACCCCCTCTTTAAGATATAATGTGATAAGATGTAACACTTTCTAAACCATTAAACTGCATGTGACACTTCAAACTACAAATTTCACAAAAACATCAGATGTCCCCAGAGCCCGACCCTGTTCAAAAAGACAAGAAAAAATAACGCAAATACAATGGGACGTCCGCCAGCACCAGCTACAGGGGCTACAGCATCAGATCAAGTCCTGAAATTTAATCTTGCGAGTGGCCGGGATGGCTTCTGACTGGAGTTGACATGACCGCATATTTTTAAGTTGGACACGTTTCAAGCTTTTTTTTTTTTTTGGAACGCCGTGAGATGGTTTCGCACTTGGACCCGCACGAAGCCAAGTCCTGCACTGAGGTAAACTTTTGCATTAGCCCATGGTCCTCGCAATGGGAGTGGATTGAATTAGAAAGTCAAATGTTGGGCTGGAAAGTGCAGTGTGTTTTTTGAGATGAGCTCTAAGTGGACGCATTGGGATGTCATTGGAGTGAGACTTCTACTGTATGTTCTTTTACACAACTGGAACAGAAATCAAAATCAGAATGGCTTTTATTCATCACCAAAAGGAAATAATTTTTGTGACACACATGCAACTTCATTTCTAGAGCATTTTTAAAAACAAGATTTAGAAGGTGATGTACAGTCGACAAAGAACAATAATACAAAAGCTGGAAGTGTATAAAGAGACAATGAAGCAGAGAGTCAGAAATCAACAGAATAATCAAAACTCAAACGCTTCAGTTCTTTATAATAAATAGAATAAAAACAAGTTAAAACCAGCAAAAGAAAGGCCAATCGATAAAAATATCATTTTAAGAAGTGACTTAAAAGATGACAGCGATGTTGTAGCACTTCTGTAGATACTCATACTCACTCCCATGGGGCGAAATCAACATCAAAAGTCAATAGAAAGAATCTGGTGCACTGTGGCACCTCTGAATTTTCAATTTAATTATGTTTTTTCTTTATTTTCATAATTATTCACAATGTAGATTCTCAATGAAGGCAACAAACCTATGAATAGACACCCATGGAATGTAGCAAGCAAGAAATAAACTCAAAATAACTCCGTTTTGCTTTTTGCTTTTGGTTTACACTTCGACCCAGACAAGACAGCTGCGAACTAAAAACCATTTCAGGAGACTTTATCAAGTGCTGTCGACAAAGCAAAGGGTGGATACTTGGGGGATTTAAAAAAAAAAAATTTAAATTAAAAAAATTTAACTTCTTTCTTTGCTAATTCCATATATGTTACTTATATTTTATTTTTTATTTCTTCTGTACATAACGTGTAGAAAGTAGTAAACATAAAGAAAAAATGTCCGAGGTGTGTGGGTGTAGACCTCTCCATTGGTTGATTCATTGCACAGTCCCACCTACTGTATAACACAGCTACTACTATTACTGCTACTACTACTACTACTACTACTACTACTACTACTACTACTACTTTATATTGTCCTTCACAATCTTCTCCAGGTGCCCCAGATATCACTCCTTTATTCAGTCCCTGTTCCTTTACACTTTTACTCTCTTTTGTGGAAGCAGACTGCAACTCTCCCACCTCATATAACACCAGAACGTAAAAACATTAATCATTGCTGGTAGTCAGGATTGAACCACCAACCTTGAGTTAGAGGATCATTGATTAAGCAACTGCTACTGCTCATGTCTATTCATTTAGTACTGTCAGTGGACAGAAAAGATTTCACCTCCAAGGAAATAGATGGTACAAAGAGCAGTTTTTGGTTGGCAGTCTGTCACCTGTTTGTTTCTATGGAGATGTCATTGCTCTGCCTGAAATGTTCCACATTCTGAGGTAAGGACATTCCAGACAAAGCAAGAACATATCCACGGAGAAAAGCATTTGACAGACTCACCACCAGAGTCATTACACAATGCACCTTTAAAGCCCAACCGCATCATTTTGTAGCCAAAAAATAAAGTAGAATAAAAAAAATGTGGATGTCTTTATTGCACTGAAAAAAAAATCACACGACCTTACTGTGAGCGGACTTACATCTCCCCAAACCTGACTATTCTTTGGCCTGGAGGAGATCCTCTTCCTGCGTGCTTTCAAGGAAATATTGTTATTTTGGCTATAATATTACAAATGATGGCATAAAACATCTATCTGTCCATGGAGAATGTTCATAAATGTGGTTTTAACTTCTGTTTCTGTTCTGTTTCCATGGAGTCATGCAGGTGATGGACCACCTCCAGAAAGGTGCATGGTGTTGCTTTAATAGTGCAGCTGGTCGTTTTGTCCCTTGTACTTTTATCCCAATACTGACCTCCAATCTACATTACAATTTCATATGAGATATAAAAAATAACTGTGAGATATATAAAATAACTGTCTACAAGTCCAAGCTAATACATAGGGATGGGATGGACACAATTTCCACAAGACACGAGATACGAGATTGGGTCTATGAGAACAAATCAACGAGATTTTAATATAATTTCTAATTTCTGGTGGTGAGGGTAGAGTGACAGGGCAGGAAATAATGCCATGATGATGTCAACAATACAGACACACACTTGGGCAAACACGCACACACACCCATACACTTACCTAACCAAATTTTTTTTTATGGTTCTGTATGTATTTGTCCTTTTTTCTCTCAATTATATATATATATATATATATATATATATATATATATATATATATATATATATATATATATATATATATATATAAGAGATGTCTGTTGTCCTTCCTGGGATCTGCTGCAACCACTCATCCAGTTTGGGGGTCACGGCCCCGAGTGCTCCGATCACCACAGGCACCACCGATGCTTTCACCTTCCAGGCTCTCTCTAGCTCCTCCATGAGCCCCTGGTATTTCTCTAGTTTCTCATGTTCCTTTTTCCTGACATTGCCATCGCTCGGTATTGCAATGTCCACCACCACGGCTTTGTTCTCTCGCTTATCCAGAACCGCGATGTCTGGTTGGTTCGCCATCACCATTCTGTCAGTCTGTATTTGAAAGTCCCACAGGATCTTGGCTCATTCTCCACAACCTTTGGAGCCGTTTCCCACCTTGATCCTGGGGTTTCCAGCCCATACTCTGCACAGATGTTTCTGTACACTATGCCCGCTACTCATACAATGATGAGAGGCGATAAAACTTACGAGATGCCGGCTCAGACGTTGACCTGCCAAACAAGGTCTGCGTCAGGTGTCGAGGAACCAGGGCACCTTGATGAGAAATGGGCTACAGGAACAAGACGGAAATGGGCGAGATATATATATATATATATATATAAATCTGTCAAAATGTTTTAGTACTTTTGTAAGCGGCAAAGCCGCACCGCTGGATGGATTGTCTCATGGGACATGAAAGCTCTCAGAAACATTTGCACATAGGATAGAAATACATGCATATTTGGGAAATCCCCCCCCATCCCCCCCAAATTGGCATATTTGGGAAATCCATGCGTATTTGGGAAATCCACGCGTATTTGGGAAATCCACGCGTATTTTCTTGCAGCTGAGCACGAAACAAACATCCGTAAACTCTCGAGTGAGTCCAGTCATACATAGAATGTGTTGTGTGTATTTCATCCATCAGAATATGAACTGAAAAGTTACGACATCAACAATCACAATCACAAAATGAAAAATTATGATTACTGCAGCATTTACCAGGACTACAACAGAGCTAAACCAGGTTTTAACCAAGACTAAAGAATGAATAAGCTAGACCTAAACCAGGACTAAACCAGGTATAAACCAGGTCGACACCGGGACTAAATCAGGATAAACCAGGTCTAAACCAGAACTGAACTAGGACTGACACATTCGAGGCTCACTCATTCGAGAGTTTACGGATACCCATCAACTACAATCAAACAGATCTCCACCCCATGCACACGAACACCTCCAAAAAACTTTGTGCTCCAAACTGTCAGAGCTTTATGGCTACAACAGTCCAGAGCCTGGCGGAGTGATATGTACTGTGCTTTAACATCATATCACGGTGTGTATGAGGAGCCCGAAATGGCCCATGTTCAGAGACATGCTGACTTACATGGCCGATTGAAGCAAACTAAAGGCCGAATTATAGTGTATTGACTCAATGCATTGACCCTTTATTACGAAGCGGACACTGTTTAAAATTTAACTACACTACACCTCTCATCCAGTTTGTAGTAAAACAGGTGAGTGGGTGAGTTTGTACTGAAACCATCTCATACAATTGGAGTTTAATAATCAAAATCGGCCTTGCATTTCAGTAAAAAATAAATAATTAAATAATTTTAAACCATCGGTATCAGCATGAAAAACCTCACATTGGTCAATCTCTAGTTACTGTTAGTTCGTCCATTACACATAATTAGCTCCACTCTCCTTAGCTGCAACCACAAAACCTTCTCTGCCTCATTAAACCGTAAATGTTAGTGAAAAGTGAAGGTCATCAGTGTGTTTCTGTGTTTGGGATTACATTACAGTGTGAAGGCTGTGGCTATGCCATTAGCCCCAAAGGAAGTCCGAAGCGCAGAACTCTCCCCAATCTAGGAATGTGCCAGCCCAGCAAAGGAGAGGAGAAGAGCAGGGGGAGAGGGGGCTTGCCTGGAGGACCCGTCCCACACACACCACATCAGCTGAGTATTACCCCCTGTGCAGAGGTTAAATAATCCAATCTGCACTTCAAGGCTGCACTGTTCTGATGCACTCACAGCTCATGCTTCTACTGATATGCTAACTATATAAATCAGGAACACTGGGCTAATGCTACCGAAGGCTAATACTGTATAGATTATATCCAGCGTTGGGAAGTGACCAAAGATATATATTCTGGGACAGTTAAAGAGGGAGTGTATCTTCTATCACGTATTATGTGCTAAGACATAACATTTTTAGATCACTGTTACCTTTTATTGTTTTGAAACAATAAAAGGTATATATTTATATATGTTTTGCTCCCTGTGCTTAGTCACTCCTCCTTCAGAGCACTATCACAACACAATCCATGTGCATCCCACTGATGAAACTACTGCACATTGTGTCCTGTTTGTGAAGTTGTAGTGTACAGTTTTGTATCATGTTTTTGTATATTTAAGAACTGTTATGTGGGAGCATGGGTGATGTAGACTTATGGAAGAGTCTTACAGCTGACTGCAAAGAGGGTTTGAATAGAGCCTGGGAGAGATCACTAGATTACTCAAATATTCATGGATGATATCTAAAACCTCTTCAGGCATGTTTCTTTTGATGAGGGAACAACATTATAATATGGAATAAACCTAAAAAAGCTCTCTTTTAGGATGGGCCAAATGCAGATAATGAATCTCCCTACTGCGGACAGCAAAGAACACCTTAACATTACAGCTAGAGAAGGAATTCAATGCCACTGGTTTCCACAAAGGAATCAGAAAGGCCAGTATTGGAAAATGATATACTTAACCTAGGTTTCGACACAGAACCTGAGTTGCCAGAGTCTTGACCTGCAGAAATAAATCCAGGCTAAAAATGGTTCTATTTAGCTGTGCTGAATAATTCTAATTCTAATTCTCTCTAATTTAATGTCTCTCTTTATTTTAAAATTGATGATGATTATTTATGTTTTGATTTGTTTGTCTTGTGATTTTAATGTATTTCTTATTCTGTAAAGCACTTTGAATTACTTAGTGTACGTAACCCTGTGCTATACAAATAAACTTGCCTTGTCTTGCCCATGTACATCCAAGTTTGTCTCATTCTCAGTATATGGACAGACCTGAGACATGGCTCATGTGAAAGTTCAGAACCTCCAGAAATTCCCTCCCTGAGCTGCAGAGGCTGCACTAGCACTGACTCATGAATGGTGCAGGTGCTGGGGTTTAGGGAGTGACCGTTCAGGTCAGAGAGAGGCATTTTAAACAAAGTGGATTTCAGCATTGAACCTGGCAACTCTAAAGAGAGACTCGGCATGATATGATACATGGTTATTGGTCATTATATATTCACACATTGTGTAATTCAACAATATAAAAAATAATGTGATAGTATACTACCATACTTGCACACGTTCTCCATAGGGACAGATGTGTTTTATGCTATACTGTGGAATGTTATAGCAAAGGACAAATATGAGTCGAGTTTGTGGAGACTCAAGGGCACTCACAGTAAGGACATGTTTCATTTTCTGCCACCTTTTATCTGGTATTTTAGTTGATATTTTGGACATAAAAATTACATAGTGTGGCTTTAAGAAAAGAGACATGAGTGAACACAAAGTGCTGTTGTGTTTACATCGTGTTGGTTCCACAACAGGGGATGGTCCCAGTGCGAGGGGGAAAGAGCTTCGACCTTCAGGCTAATCAAATGAATCTTCCACCAGCACCATTGAAGATCAATACAACAGCTGATCAGCACAGAGTCAAAAGCAGCACAATGGAGCGCTATAGCCACTCACCACAGATGACCTGGAACCAGTTGTGCTGTTTCTCTCACAAGTCCTAAAGATATTTCTCTCACCTCTATGTGTCAATCGTCATGCAAGTTATCCATAATATAGTTTGTGTTAAGTTCTTCCAACTAGAATCTGACCTGAGATATGGAGAAGAATGATGATAGAAATGGTAACATTAACGTACATTAAGGGCATAACAGAAAAAGTGGGGGAAACAGGGAGGGTGTTCAATACATGAAATAAGGAACATATGATAGAATGCAAGAAGGAAACAGCGGAGGAGTGTACACGAGCAACAAAACACAAAGCAGAACAGGAACAACTCAAATCAGCCATATCTGAGCACTGCAAAAGAGAGAACCACATTATGGGCTGGGACGGACAAGACAAGAGGGCTTTTTTTTACTCTCACACACCTGGGGTACTGTCCTGAGGAAGTGGGACTGCAGATGGAGTTGTCGTCCTGCCACCTCCTGTAGACAGACAACGCCAAAACCTGTTTAAATCAGCTGATCAAATACATCACAGCAACACCACCTGAGCACTCTGAGGAAGAGGGCAGGGAGCAGTCCAAACTGTCAGGTATGAAAACAAACGCTTGGTCTGCAAAAAGAACCTAATAACTAGTGATGGGCGAATGGAGCCTCGTGAAGCATTTGACGCCTCAGTCCCAATATTATCTCAAATGGTCCGACGTGTCTGAGGCCTTGGAGAAACACTGACCTCTAGTGGACAAATTTAACCATTGCAAACTAGCACACAACCCATGATTTGGGAACCCAAAACTCTATTTTCTGTTTTATTAGATGGATGGCTTTTTTCCACTTGTGGATGCCATCGAAAATGTCAAAAGTTACCAAAATCACCACTAACGTCACACAATACTCCTCACTACCCAACATTTTTAAGAAATATTGGTGCATCTTTTATACTGTAACAGTTTAGCGCTTGTCAAACCACGTAAGTGCGTTGAACACTCTGAACAAATCACAGAGCGGAACTTTCGCTGAGCCAATGAAACATTGATACACTGAAGCGATTGACACGCAGAGCGAAGCAGTAGGGGGAGGGACCGACACTTCGGCACTTTGGTCACGTGAGCAGCTGCTGCGAGACAAGCTCAGAGGCAGCACGGAGCTCCGTTTCATTTGCCAATCACTACTAATAACATAAATTATCAGAAGACCAAATGAACCTCATTGGACTATGTTGATAGAAATGGTTTTGTTAAAGGTGTAATACGTAACTTTTCAGGTGGCTGCAATATGCTTGTCCCAATGGAAATAGTAAAGCATGCATTCTTGAGTGGATTCGCCTCTTCTCTCAGATCTAACTTGTAACTTGGCCTGTTGGCGTCATGTGCTTGTCTCTATTGATCATAATCTAATCAACCAGCCCCGGAAAAGCCAGTCCCCATGAACAGCCAGTTCAGTTTTATTTATTTCTGTTCGGTTCTTAATCACGACTATAGTCACCTCAAAGGACTTTACAAAAGTGTGATCTGAGCAATAGAAAAGTGCAAAATAACAATGAAACAGTCAATGGCCAATAACAGTCAAACAACAGAAGCTTAGACTCAATTTCTTAGTTTAGACCAGGAGAGTCCAGACTTTTTTCATCAAGGGCCACACACCAAAACATAGATGAAGAGGAGGACCAATCGAGAGACATACACTGATGGCAAATACAGAGAATAATTTAAGTATGTTCATTTATTACAGGTTAGAGAGAGCCCCTAGACCTTTATTTATGCTTAAATCCTCACTCGGACACACTAAATATTTGTTTTACTTATTAAGGTAAATGTTTCAGTAAAAAGTACTGCTTAACGTAATAGGGGGCAGTAGCGGAAGGTAATGAAGTCTGAAAGTAAAAGTACTTAAATACAAATTTTAGGTATGTGTACTTTACTTAAGACAATTTTACAGTGGCTACTTTTTTACTTTTACCTCACTATATTTAAGAACGTGTATCTGTACTTTCTACTCCACTACATTTTAGATCTGGAATGTTTTTTAGCACATTTAATTTGAGTTAACATCCCAACTTTGAATAAGCCAAAAACAGAAAAGCAGCCAGAAAAAAAAATCAAAATCAATTGAATCACTTAAAATAAGTGAAATGCTTCATCAAAATCACCACATTCCACATTCTACATTTAATTGTTCTAAAAATCACTGCAAAATATATTTACTTTTTACACTTAAATTACATATTTAAACAGGTTTTTTTAATACGTTTACTTAAGTAGATTTTTCATGTTATACTTTTACTTGAGTAATTTTTTTTTACATTTTCTATCTAATTAACACAATTGAGTACTTCATCCATCACTGATAGCGGCCAATTCACCTGCTCTCGGCTCTCAGTCCCCATATTTTTGCTAGAATAGGCCAAAGTATGTCCATATGCACTGCCATGTTTGTTTTGGTTAGTCTGAGTAATTCACCTTTGAGAAAGCAAGAGAAGCACAAGATGGAGCCTTGTGAGTTTGTAAACGTGCTAAAACGATTTACAATTTATCTTTCTGTGTAAGGTAAATTATAGTAGTAGTAGTAAAGTAGTCTGAAGATGAAAAGGGCATGCAGTATCCATCCTTCAGGGTCAAAATTGGACCATAAAAATCTGAACGTTTAAACTGAAATTGTACCAGCTCCTCACAGCTTTATCTCACGCAACGTTTGAATCTTTCTCACTATAACAGCCTCTTCACCCGTGGCAGTGCTGTCCTCTTCACTTGTATCAGCGTGACACCACAAATACTAAGATGGATGGGAGTGCCAGTGAAAAAACGCCGGTCTTTCTGTGCATTTGAGATCAGCACGAGACAGTTCACCATACGAAAAGATTATTGTTTCAGAACACTGTTAAAGGAGGACTATGCAACGTTTCTGATGGAGGAACGGTCACCTGCTTGTCTATAGGAATTAAGGCTGCACGATACTGGAACTAGTGTTTTCATGATACTAAAATTTCAAATACTAAGATACTAAGAGATAGACTGGATACTCAGTACTGATTCTGATACCATGATGATACTAAAATACATATTTTCTTTAGACAATAGAATGTGATTTTGAAATTAAATCATAGTGCTTTCTTTTCTATTCCCATCCATCCATCCATCCATCCATCTTCTCCCGTTTAATCCGGCTGGGTCGTGGGGGCATTTTGCTGCCCAATACTCATAGCACCTGACCCCCCCCCATGAACCCCTCTGCAGGTGGTGAGCCCACAGGCTATTCCCATGTGCTCTTATATGTGTGTACTGCCTCAGTGGTTCAGGTAGGTTCCATAGTGCTCCATGGGTGTATACTAGGCTATGTGCTCTTAGACTTGTTCCGATACAGCTCCAGATCATTCTAAACACATTCAGGCAAGGCCCATTTCTGTCCAGGCAATGGGACTTTTTAATATCAATACCTGTTCAACTGAGTGACTAGTATACTGCTATATACAATACAATGGCTGTGAGAAATGGTGATATTGATATTATTGAGATACTTTATACTATTTGACTGTTTGTTAAAATTAAACTTTAACTATCATACTTTAAAATCAGATGGAGAACCTTGGTGTTATTGCAATATATTGTGTATGTTGCAATATTGATTATTTAATCAGTCAGTATTGATAGTTTTGAGATATATTGTGCCGCCTTATTGGAATTTTTCACAGTCCAGCCAGTAGTTCTGACCCCTATGGCAGTAGTTCTGACCCCTATGAACCCCTCTGCGGGTGGTGAGCCCACAGGAGGGTGAGCCCACGTCGTCCTTTCGACCGGGCACCGGGTGACGTCACAGTCCTTGATTTCAGTTCATGTGGATGGTGCATGTTTTGGGTTCATGGGGGAAACTGGAGTGCTCGGACGAAATCCATCCAGACATGGGGAGAACATGCAAACACCACACAGAAAGCCATAAGTGCTAGCCACTCAGTATATCATTAAATTAATTGATTTTTCATTAATTGTATTACAAGTGTTTTTATTGTTATCAAAATAACTTGAAGAACATGCATTCATAGTGTGAGGGGGGTTGCCTCTCCACAGATCTGACCTGTAACTAAGCCTGAAGGCATTGCCTTCTTAGTCAGTTTTTGTGGTTATTACCACTGAAAATGTACATTGCAGATCTTTGATTACCGCTGTTGTTAATGTACAAAATTACCTTGAAAAACACGTGGGACAAGTGGGATCACTTGTTCATAGTTGTCTCTGTGGAAAAAGAGAAGTTAAATGCCATATTGTGGAACATTCTAGGCAATGCAATAACATTGCCATAGAGACAAGTACAGTAAATGATGCACCCCAAGTTTGGACACTACTCTTACTGAGAGTACTACTCAGTAGCTTCCTGAAATACTTTTTTGTTCTAACTCCCTAATTTCATTTCTCTGTTTTTGTACTTCTACTTGAGTAATATATAATTAATTAATGAATGAATGAATGAATGAATTAATTAATTAACAGAATTGTGAGGAAGTGTATATAGATGATGTTAATATTGCTTAGAATTCATTTATGGACATATTGTTAAATCTGTACAATAAGAATTGCAAAATAAGCTAAATGAGTGGTTATATCAGAAAAAATACTATTGACAAACAGGCTGAAAAATGCCTGTAAGAAAAAAAAATCGTCTCTACAGAGTGTTTCTTAAATTAAGGACTCCGAAAAATAGGTATAAAAAATATATAAACAAATTAGATTGGATTATAAGAAGACAAAAAAAGGATTACTTTAGCAAACTGTTAGATAAAAGTAAACAGTACGAAAGATACATGGGGTGTAATAAACAGGGTTCTAAAAAATTATAAGGTAAAATTTAAATTTCCAAACTATTTTAGCAAGGATAACAAGGATGTTTATAATAAAACTGCAATTGTGAATGAATTTAATAAGTTCTTTGTAAATATAGGTCCTAGTTTGGCACAACATATTCCTAACACAAGAGATGAAAATATTGGTGGTGGAATAATGGTGGATAATGTCAATAGTATTTTTCTTGATGAAGTAGAAAAGAATGAAATTCTAAGTATTGTGCAATGCTGTGAAAACAAAAAATCAGGTGACTGTGTAGACATGAATATGTCTAATCAAGAAAATTATAGATTTTGTCATTGAGCCGTTCACATAGATTTGCAACTTGTCATTTACAAAAGGAGTTTTTCCAGACAATATGAAAACGGCTAAAATAATTCCACTTTTTAAAAATGGAAATAAACACATTTTTTCTAACTATAGACCCATTTCACTGCTTCCCCAATTCTCGAAGATTTTAGAAAAATATTCGTAGGCTAAATAAATCCATTAGAAGGTATAGTATTCTCAGTAATAGTCAATATGGATTTCGTAATAAGCACTCAACCGCCACAGCTTTAATGGAACTGACTGAAGAAATTTCAAATGCAATAGATAAAAAACATTATTTAGTAAGCATTTTTGTAGATCTACAAAAAGCATTTGACATGTTGGACCATAAATTATTGTTGGATAAACTGTACAAATATGGCATTAGAGGGGTAGCACATCAATGGATTATCCGTTATTTAAAAGATAGAAAACAGTTTGTTGAAATGAATAACATGAAATCAGATATATGTCATATCAGTTGTGGAGTACCACAAGGATCTGTCCTTGGACCTATACTCTTTCTCATTTATGTAAATTATATTGTTTTTGTTGTTAAGTTGCTAAAATGTGTCTTATTTGCAGATGATACAACCTTATTCTACTCAGAAGCAAACAAGTTTTAGATACTGTACAGAATGAATTTAGGAAAATTAAAAAAAAAAAAGATTTGATATCAATAGATTGTCATTGAACATTCTTAAAATTAATTTATGATTTTTGGTAATAAAAGAAAATGTGATGATGGTTCACTATATATTGAAGGAGTAGAAATACAGAGAACAAATTAGATCAAGTTTTTGGGTGTTTGATTGATGAGCATTTGACATGGAAATCACATGTAGATTATGTAAAAGTAAAAATACCTAAAACTATAACTGTTCTACATAAGGTAAAATATTCTTTAAATCAAAATGCATTGTATATTTTGTATAATTCACTGACAATAGGTCCATATCTGACCTATTGTACTGAAGTGGGGAAGTGCTTGTAAAACTTACATCAATCCAGTTTTTCTCTTGCAGAAGAGAGCAAGGATTATAAACGGGAGTGGATACAGGGATCCTACAAACCCTATATTTATACAATTAAACTTCTTGAAATGTAATGAATTAGTAGAATTTAATATTCTGAAAATGATGTATAAGTCACACCAGAAAGCCTTACCAACCAACCTTCAAAACAGATTTATAAAAGACAAAGTATTTATAATTTAAAAGGAACTGAGGCTTTTAAAATACCCAGATTCAGAACAGTGACAATGGAAAGATGTGTTTCAGTCAAAGGTGTCAGTTTATGGAACAGTCTTGACAGTGAAATCAAGAACTCTAAATCTATGAATGTATTTAAACAAAGTGTCAAATATTGTATGCTGAAAATGTATGAGACAGCAGAGTAGTTGCTTCTGTTACGTTATATTCTGTGTTATATAATAAAATAGAAAAATGGCTGTGTTACAGGTTTTATGATTTGATTAGAAATGTTAAATTGTGAATAGGGGTCAGACACAATAAGTTTTTACTTCTTTCTGCTCCTTTTTATTCATAATATTTAATTTGAATGTTAGGCTGTTTTAATTTTTTTTTTTTTAATGAATGATATAAATAAAAAAAGAAAAAAAAAGAATGAAAAGTGATTCTCATACAAAGGCTATGCTGTTACTGCCTTGGTGTAAATTGGGGCTAAATGTATTCTGCATTGTCAAACCTTGAAGGTCCACTACGTAGAGCTCATGTAGCCCACAGGTCTTATCATGTGTCCAGGTCTGACAGATGTTTGGACTTTAAAATCACAGAGAACAAAACACAGCTCCACATACGATAGTAAAGAAGAGACATTCTAACAAGCTTAATATGCCTTAAGTAAGTCCATGTAAGTGAATACGACGTTGTCACATTTAGTATATGTGTCTTATAGCTGGACTCTAATCCAAAGCTAAGCATTGTCAAAGCGATGGTGATGGAGTGTGACAGCAGCTCTCTCCGGGTACTGTTTGGAATGAGAGCATCACATGAGACCAGAGCAAGGCAACTACTGCACCAAACAGCCAACTACTGCACCAAAGAGCCAACCACTGCACCAAGAGCCAACTACTCCACCAAAGAGCCAACCACTGCACCAAACAGCAAACTACTGCACCAAAGAGCAAACTACTGCACCAAAGAGCCAACCATTGCACCAAAGAGCAAACTGCTGCACCAAAGAGCAAACTACTGCACCAAAGAGCCAACCATTGCACCAAAGAGCAAACTGCTGCACCAAAGAGCAAACTGCTGCACCAAAGAGCAAACTACTGCACCAAAGAGTCAACCACTGCACCAAAGAGCAAACTACTCCACCAAAGAGCAAACTACTGCACCAAAAGGTCGACTGTGCCAAAGTGTCAACTACAGCTGTCAAAACATTAAGGTCCACTATGTTGCTCTTATGTAGCCCACCATGTGTCCATGTTTGAACTTTAAAATCACAGAGAACGAAACACAACTCCACATACATTACTAAAGGAGAGACATTCTAACAAGCTTGCCTATGCCTTGAGTAAGTCCTTGTAAGTGAATACGGCATTGTCACGTTTAGTTAGGGGTGGGCGATATGGCCTAAAATTTATATTATGTATAATTTGAGCCATTTCTGGTAGACAGTATACTGTATATCACGATATAGCAGTTGTATAAAAATAACAACATAACAGTTTCTTAATGGTTACCATAGCACCCAGTAAAAGCATTGGTAATGTCATGTTGCAGTCTTTGGCTTTCTTCATATTCAACAGCGTGTTTTGACTTGAGATGGTAAAACAGATTGCTTGTGTTACCTGCACCAAAGGGTCAACCACTGCACCAAAGAGTCAACTACTGCACCAAAGAGTTAACTACTGCGCCAAAGAGTCAACAACTGCACCAAGGAGTCAACTACTGCGCCAAAGAGTCAACCACTGCACCAAAGGGTCAACCACTGCACCAAAGAGTCAACTACTGCACCAAAGAGTTAACTACTGCACCAAAGAGTCAACAACTGCACCAAGGAGTCAACGGCTGTGCCAAAGAGTCAACTACAGTGGCAAAGAGTCAACGACTGTGCCAAAGAGTCAACGACTGTGCCAAAGAGTCAACTACAGTGGCAAAGAGTCAACGACTGTGCCAAAGAGTCAACTACAGTGGCAAAGAGTCAACGACTGTGCCTAAGAGTCAACTACAATGGCAAAAAGTCAACTACAATGGCAAAGAGGCAGCAACTGTGCCAAAAAGTCAACCATTGCGCCAAAGAGACAATGGACACACCGTCGTCATTTGTATTTTGATTGTATTAAGGAAAACCTTTTGCATCTGGAATGACTTGAGCCAAACTGAAAACACTCTGTTCCACCTTGTGATGTCATGTGGTAATACAGGTAGTACTCCATTGTGTTTTAAAGTTCATACACCTACACTAAAATCATTTGGATGGTTTCAGCCCTAATCTACTCTCTACTGAACAAAAGGTAAAAGGTCACTGTTAACTTGAACACTACTGCATTTTGATTTAATAAAAAGAGAACTCATATATTTGTAATAAACAAATTAAACACATTATTATATTGTATTATATTTTTGTAAAGCTCAAATACAGTTTTTAAAATAGAAAATTATATTTTGTCCCTTTGTAAAAGTAAAACAAGCACATTCACATTTCTACCTAGGAAATGTCCAAATTGTCTTTATTGTTGTTATAAAGACTTAACCTGTCTTGGCCAGGACTCCATTGAAAAAAGCGAAGGGCTGATGGTGCAGATTGGAGCCTCACTTCAGTCTGCCGCAGAGCAGCTGTGGCTACAACAGTAGTTACCACCACTGCGTGTGGAGTGAATGAATAATAAACTGTAAAGCCCTTTGGGTATCATGAAATGTGCTATATAAATTCTATGATTAATTAATTAATTAATTGGACACTGCAGTTTTCTGTTTTCCTCCTGTGGGCTCACCACCTGCAGAGGGGTTCATAGGGGGGGTCAGGTGCTATGAGCATTGGGCAGCAAGCTGCCCCCGCGACCCAGCTGGATTAAGCGGGAGAAGATGGATGGATGGATGGACTGCAGTTTTCTAACACAAAAGTCAGTGGATTTGTTTCTTTTATTAAGTTGATTTATATTAAAAGAAATTCGAACACACCGAGCCACTGGTGTCATAAATTATAACTATATAGCAGACACAAGCAGAATAGGTCTAGAACTGTTATGTATTATGCCCCACCTTTTTTGCTGACATAGCACTTTAAAGGGTCTATACTCACTGGGCTGCTAAATTCTTTGCATTTGGCCCATCCTTGTAGACCTTCAGATCTAAAACATCTCACTGTGTTTTATTCAAGGTCATAAGAGATGTCCCTCAATAATTACCACAGGCTCCTGTGGGAGGTCAGAGGTGAAGGAGAGCCAACAGTAGCATTCCCAAACACCGCTAATCACTCTTGGATTGATCACATTTCAAATTAACCAGTCTTCTTCTCACACATTTGTATCTTTAACGGTCCTTGTAACAGTTGGCTGCATATGTGCACTAGTACAGCAGCTAAAGACAGTTTTCTGTTCTTTTTTTTCTGTTGGGTCACTTCAGGGGGGCATGTCTAAACCCCTCTCCACAGACAATGTTCTGCAGGTGACGCTATAATGTTGTTGTACTGGATACTACATAGGCTTGCCAATTCTGATTCTTTATAGTGACTTCTTATTTTGGAATGTCACTTGCAAATTTTAAGTTACAGGTTGCATTTTTTTGACTTGCATCTTACATGTCATAAAAAAGATTTTTTTTTTTTCTTTTGTGTTCATAGATAAATTTAGGATCAAACTTGAATTCCCTATTTGGAATTCTGAGTGCCAAGTATAGTAGCAACCAAAAAGCCAATCACCAAGTAAGGCTGTTGAAGGTAACACCCCTTCCTGCCCTTTGCTAAACCAGCAATGCATGCACTTAGCAACACTGTCGAACAAACCTTTGCTAACACTAGCAAGAGCGATGAAAGGGCATCTTATCTGTCTGTTATTAATGTTCATATTTTGATTTAGGGACAAAATAGACAAATAAAGGGATTGTGCTTCGGTCTGGTAGTGTGGGGCAGTTCTGTGGGTTGGCGGTGTGGATGGATTGCACCGGGGTCTGGTGGTGTGGGCCTGGTGGTGTGGGACTGGTGGTGTGGGAGGGTTGTGCTGGGGTCTGATGGTGTGGGCCTGGTGGTGTGGGAGGGTTGTGCTGGGGTCTGATGGTGTGGGCCTGGTGGTGTGGGACTGGTGGTGTGGGAGGGTTGTGCTGGGGTCTGATGGTGTGGGCCTGGTGGTGTGGGAGGGTTGTGCTGGGGTCTGATGGTGTGGGCCTGGTGGTGTGGGACTGGTGGTGTGGGAGGGTTGTGCCGGGGTCTGATGGTGTGGGACTGGTGGTGTGGGAGGGTTGTGCCAGGGTTTGATGGTGTGGGACTGGTGGTGTGGGAGGGTTGTTTGTGGGTCCAGCTTTTTGGCACAAATCCTGCACAGAGCTGTTATCAGTGAGAAACACACTGCTCCACAAAGAGAACACATGAGCTGGGAGGATGATCATTTGGATCTGGTAACCCCAACTGTAACCACAACAGGCCCGCTTCTATTACCCTATTTGACGAGTCCGGTATGGCGTCTCTTCCTGCTATTCATTTGGGCAGAGTTTGCATGTTTTCTCTGTGTCTAGGTGGGGTTCTTCTCCAGTTTCTTCCACTAACCCAAAACATGCACCATAGGTAAAAAGTAAAACATTTAAACTTTTCTAGTATCATCTATCTATGATATACATGTTTTAGTTCATTTTAAGGTCCTATATTTCACAAAATTGACCTTTGTGAGTTTTTAGCCATGTTAGAAAGTTGTTACCTCATCAAAATATACCTGGAGTTGAGTTTGTCAAGATCTCAAGTGGGAAAAACAACGACCATTTTATTATAGCAAAGTCTTAAATAATAAATACTAGTACTAGGAAAGGCTCAAATCAGCCAAAATGTGGAACCAATTCAGTTAATTTAGTGCCCCAGACATTGTTACTACATTAAAGGTCTCATATTATGCTAAATTGACTCTTATGAGCTTTAAGCCATGTTGGAATGTTATTACCTCCACCAAAACAGACCTGGAATTGTGTTTTGTTTCATTCACACATGTTTGCATACCTCTGCATTATTAGTGTTTGTATATCCAAAACTCAAAATGCTCTGTTCAAAGTTGTGATGTCATGAAGCGGTAGTTTTCAAATTAATTAATTAATTAATTAAGCTCCTTTTACCTTTTGTACAGTAAAGATGGGTAATTCCAGGAGTGAAATCATCAAAATGATTCTGGCGAAGGTGTGTGGAGTTTAAACACAGTGGAGCACTTCCTGTATTACCACATGACATCATAAGGTGGAACAGCATGTTTTCTGTTTGAAAGAAGAACTCATCTTAAATCCACAGGGTTTGTGTTAAACATGTGTGAATGAAATAAAACACGACTCCAGGTCTGTTTGTGATGATGAAACAACATTAGAACATGGATTTAAAAAAAAGCCTAATATGATTTGTCCACATATCTGAAGGTTGGCGGTTTGAATTCCACTCTTGACATAAACATCACTGGTGAGTGGTGAAATCCACTGACCCACAGGTTGGCTCAAGACACTTAACCTATCTCACCCCCAGTGTCTGCGTCATAGACCGTATATATGAGTGGACATCGCTATCCCGTTAGCTGTCACGTGCCAAACAGGAAGTGCTCCAGGAGGCTCTTCCGGCTCCTTCTCTCCCTTTTCCCCATTGACTTACATTGAGATCTTATCACCCCTCTCTCCGTCACTGCTCCACTGAGCCTCGTCATTCTGATCTTAAAATGTTCATATGAACCTGCGACACAGGATCCTGAATTTTTCATTTCTCTATCTTGTTCCTAAATCAAGATATGAATATAAGTAACGAACCAATCAGATGCCTTCATTCCCCGAGGTCGCTACTGCTGAGCGTTAGCAACAGGTTTGATTGACAGCTAGCACGTTTCGCTGCTAAGTAAATTTCCTTCCTACTTTCCTGCCCCGATTGACTATTTTTGAAATAAAATGACAAAATATCTCATACAATTACATTAGCTAACGGTACTAGAATCTTAACTAGCATAAGTTAACTAGCATAAAGTAAAGTGAATTTCGTTAAATTGCGCCTCTATTGTTGTTCGCAGGTAACAGAACATACAACATAAATGAATTACTTAAACTTACTATTTAAAGTTTGATGATAAAAGCTCAAAGTTTCCTTATTATTCTCAAGAATCAGGTAAATCCAGCGGTCCGTGCAGGTGCAGAGTAACACATCCATAGTACGTATATATGATACATCGCAGCTCTGCCATGAGGAGGGCAGCACATTTAATGACCTAAATCATGATTGGCTCTTGTGGTTGCTATGATACTCACAGTTGGATTTCCAAATATGGAGTCTGGCCAAATTTGCTCCTGTAACTGTGGCATCAGGAGCCTCATTTGAGCGACGCTGACGCTGTGGAGACATCACACTCACTTAGTCCACACATATATACGCTCTATGGTCTGCATACACTGGTGTATGAATGTGCGTGTGTGAATGGGTGAGTGGTTCGTTGTAAAGAGTATTGAGAGCCTTGACGGTGAAAAAGCGCTGTATAAAAATGTGATCAATTATCATATGGCCCTGTTAACATTTAATAAGGCAATGTTTGACAATTTATGCTTTTGTTAACATTAGCTCCGTGTACACATTAGCAACATTAGCATTCCAAATGCTGGGAATAGTCGTGTTGGGTTATCAAACTCAAGCTCTGAAATGTTTTCCAACTTTCAGAGTAGAACTTTGATGAGTAGAACACCCAGTTCTACTCATCATCTGACATCCGAGGTCAACTATAGATACTCTGCAACTGAGGTCATCTACAATCTCTGGGGATGTGAAGCTAACTGAAAGCCCTACTTTATTTGAACACAATCTGACCAGAAAGAGCTGATTTCGGGTAACAGTGGAAAACGGAAAACATTTTGCCAGATGTCCATATCATTTAGGTGGCAACAGTGCTTTCGGGGGTCTGAAAAATCTGAAAACGCCCTCCAGAGTGGAAAACTTGAAAACACTCCACCCTGTTGTCTCTGTGTAGAGATTAGGTCATGAGCACAAGTGAATTCAGGAAAAAAATACGCAAACTCCTTTCAGTTTGGACGTGATCTGTGCTGCTCCGTCTGACTGAAGACCAAGACAGGACGCAGCAGACGACATGTTTAGAGCGGAGAGCAGAGGAGAGAGCAAAGAGAGCAGAGGAGAGAGCAAAGAGAGCAGAGGAGACAGCAGAGGAGAGAGCAGAGGAGAGAGCAGATGAGAGAGCAAAGAAAGCAGAGGAGCAGAGGAGAGAGCAGAGGAGAGAACAGAGGAGATAACAAAGGAGAGAACAGAGGAGAGAACAGAGGAGAGAACAAAGGAGAGAGCAGAGGAGAGAACAGAGGAGAGAACAGAGGAGAGAACAGAGGAGAGAACAGAAGAGAGAGCACTGGAGAGAACAGAGGAGAGAACAAAGGAGAGAACAGAGGAGAGAGCAGAGGAGAGAACAGAGGAGAGAACAAAGGAGAGAACAGAGGAGAGAACAGAGGAGAGAGCAGAGGAGAGAACAGAGGAGAGAACAAAGGAGAGAGCAGAGGAGAGAACAGAGGAGAGAACAAAGGAGAGAGCAGAGGAGAGAACAGAGGAGAGAACAAAGGAGAGAGCAGAGGAGAGAGCAGAGGAGAGAGCAGTGGAGAGAACAGAGGAGAGAATAGAGGAGAGAGCAGAGGAGAGAACAGAGGAGAGAACAAAGGAGAGAACAGAGGAGAGAACAGAGGAGAGAACAAAGGAGAGAGCAGAGGAGAGAACAGAGGAGAGAACAGAGAAGAGAACAGAGGAGAGAACAGAGGAGAGAGCAGAGGAGAGAACAGAGGAGAGAACAGAGGAGAGAGAACAAAGGAGACAACAGAAGAGAGAACAGAGGAGAGAACAGAGGGGAGAAGAGAGAAGAGAACAGAAGAGAGAACAGAGGAGAGAGAACAGAGGAGAGAACAGAGGAGAGAACAGAGGAGAGAGAACAGAGGAGAGAACAGAGGAGAGAACAGAAGAGAGAGAGCAGAGGAGAGAACAGAGTAGAGAGAACAGAGGAGAGAACAGAGGAGATAACAGAGGAGAGAACAGAGGAGAGAACAGAGGAGAGAACAGAGGAGAGAAAACAGAGGAGAGAGAACAGAGGAGAGAACAGAGAAGAGAACAGAGGAGAGAGAACAGAGGAGAGAACAAAGGACAGAACGGAGGAGAGAGAACAGAGGGGAGAACAGAGGAGAGAACATAGGAGAGATCATAGAAGAGTACAGAGGAGAGAACAGAGGAGAGAGAGCAGAGGAGAGAACAGAGGAGAGAACAGAGAAGAGAACAGAGGAGAGAACAGAGGAGAGAGCAGAGGAGAGAGGAGAGAACAGATGAGAGAACAGAAGAGAGAACAGAGGAGAGAACAGAGGAGAGAGCAGAGGAGAGAACAGAGGAGAGAACAGAGGAGAGAACAGAGAAGAGTACAGAGGAGAGAACAGAGGAGAGAACAGAGAAGAGAACAGAGGAGAGAGAACAGAGGAGAGAACAAAGGACAGAACAGAGGAGAGAACTTAGAAGAGTACAGAGGAGAGAACAGAGGAGAGAGAACAGAGAAGAGAACAGAGTAGAGAGCAGAGGAGAGAACAGAGGAGAGAGAACAGAGGAGAGAACAGAGGAGAGAGCAGAGGAGAGAACAGATGAGAGAGAAGAGAGGAGAGAACAGAGGAGAGAACAGAGGAGAGAACAGAGTAGGCAACAGAGGAGAGAGAACATAAGAGAGAACAGAGGAGAGAAGAGAGGAGAGAACAGAGTATAGAGCAGAGGAGAGATCAGAGGAGAGATCAGAGGAGAGATCAGAGGAGAGATCAGAGGAGAGATCAGAGGAGAGATCAGAGGAGAGATCAGAGGAGAGATCAGAGGAGAGATCAGAGGAGAGATCAGAGGAGAGATCAGAGGAGAGATCAGAGGAGAGGAGAGAACAGATGAGAGAACAGAAGAGAGAACAGAGGAGAGAGCAGAGGAGAGAACAGAGGAGAGAACTGAGGAGAGGGAACAGAGGAGAAAACAGAGGAGAGAACAGAAGAGAGAGCAGAAGAGAGAACAGAGGAGAGAACAGAGGAGAGAGAACAGAGACGAGAGCAGAGGAGAGAACAGAGGAGAGAACAGAGGAGAGAGAACAGAGGAGAGAACAGAGGAGAGAACAGAGGAGAGAACAGAGAAGAGAGAACAGAGGAGAGAACAGAGGAGAGAACAGAGGAGAGAAGAGAGGAGAGAGCAGAGGACAGAGCAGAGGAGAGAACAGAGGAGAGGGAACAGAGGAGAGAACAGAGGAGAGAACAGAAGAGAGAGCAGAGGAGAGAACAGAGGAGAGAGCAGAGGAGAGAGCAGAGGAGAGAACAGAGGAGAGAGAACAGAGGAGAGAGCAGAGGAGAGAACAGAGGAGAGAGAACAGAGGAGAGCACAGAGGAGAGACAACAGGGGAGAGAGAACAGAGGAGAGAACAGAGGAGAGAGAACAGAAGAGAGAATAGAGGAGAGAACAGAGGAGAGAACAGAGGAGAGAACAGAGGAGAGAACAGAGGAGAGAGCAGAGGAGAGAGCAGAGGAGAGAACAGGGGAGAGAACAGAGGAGAGAGCAGAGGAGAGAACAGAGGAGAGAGCAGAGGAGAGAGCAGAGGAGAGAACAGAGGAGAGAACAGAGGAGAGAACAGAGGAGAGAGCAGAGGAGAGAACAAATGAGAGAACAGAGGAGAGAGCAGAGGAGAGAGCAGAGGAGAGAACAGAGGAGAGAACAGAGGAGAGAGCAGAGAGAACAGAGGAGAGAACAGAGGAGAGAGCAGAGGAGAGAACAGAGGAGAGAACAGAGGAGAGAGCAGAGAGAACAGAGGAGAGAACAGAGGAGAGAGCAGAGGAGAGAACAGAGGAGAGAACAGAGGAGAGAGCAGAGAGAACAGAGGAGAGAACAGAGGAGAGAGCAGAGGAGAGAACAGAGGAGAGAGCAGAGGAGAGAGCAGAGGAGAGAGCAGAGGAGAGAGCAGAGGAGAGACCAGAGGAGAGAACAGAGGAGAGAACAGAGGAGAGAGCAGAGGAGAGAACAGACCCCACCTGTCCCGAATTTCAGCCAATCTCAACTGGTCACCCTAAGTTATGCGCAGGCGTTTGGTCTTGGTGTTGCTGCCACCTACGCTCTGGACGTGCAAACTACACTGGCAAACTGCAACTTTTGTGTCTCTGTGTGTACGCAGAATTCCCCACCCAAAAACGCTTGTGCAAACGTGGAATAAGAGTGAGAACGAAAACACACTTTTGTGTTTTTGCTTCAGACCGTTCTGTGTAAACATAGCCTTAGCTGGAACTACAACATAAGAGCTGATTTGTGCTGTTAAATAAATCTGTCACTCATAAAATAACAGTCACAAGTTAGATAGCAGTAGCCAGCAGTTTTTCAGTTAGTCACTCTCACCTTTTTGTTGAAAATCAAACTCCTAAACAGAACCATGAATGCTGATTGATCACACGCTCCTGAAAATCTCCTAAAACTTCAGTCACTGTTTGCTAGTGTGTGTCACCTTGGCAACTGCTAAACATTCCTCCAATAGAGATACATGTAGAACACCCCACAGCGTCATCTCACCACGAAGTATCAATAAAGCCCAACTTTCATTCAAGTTCAACTTTGAAGACATAACACAAAAATAAATAAAAATACACCACAGCACTTAGCGTCGTAGTACTACTAAAAACAGCCTCAAAGCCGTTTTTTATGTTCATGGTCTTGTCTCAGACTCGGCCGCATTTAGACTTGGTCTTGAAGATGCTTGGATTCGGTATTGTCTTAGTCTCATTGATATATGTGCCAAAATAACTGTAACTGTATGTTCAAATTACAAAGATGGTCTTGATTTGGTCTCGATGGGCCGCGGTTTTGGCTTTTAAAAGTTTCAGTCTTGTCTTGGTCTTGACCCTCAAAGGTCTTGGTCATGTCCTAGTCTCAGGTCTCTGTGGTCTCAGATTGGTTTTGGTCTTGGTCTTGATTAGTGCGGTCTTGACTACACTAACAGCACTAATTACCAAGTCAACGCTATTACAACCCTCTCCTTGTCTGACCCTGGCGCTCCCTGCCTCCCACCTGGGGCGCATAAGTCAAAATTATAAATATGTATTATAAATATATGTATTATGTATAGGCTATGTACAATTACAGAAACATTTTAGTCATGATTGGCTGAACTTTATCTCGAGCACAACGCACAGCCAAGCGCAAAGTTTACGCAGCAGCACAACCTGATGCACTGCTCACAATCAGCCCGACAACCAGCCCCGTAACGTGATGGAAATGCAGCAAAAATGAGGCTCCGGTCACAACACAGCATCAGCACCGCTCCTACAGCACACGACAGAAACACCGGAGCGGCTTCGTCGCTCATTCATTTATGCATTTACCTGCTAACACTATAACAGTTTACCTGTGAGGCTCCGTCCTCAGATTTGCCCCAAACTAACAAAAACAAGCCTCTTACCTTCTCCAGAGGATCGATGCAGAGTGTGTTCTCTACCCTCTGTCCTGTTGGTTCTGTCTCTGTCCCGGTCAGGTCCACGGGGCAAGGTCCTGGAGCCGAGTGCTTTTACTGTTTGTAAAATTTGTCCCACTTCCCACTTCAGTCTGAACTTTACACCAGTACATATTAGCACTAGGGCAGTGGGTGGACTTAAGCCCTCTAAGCCCAGGTCAAACTTTTATGCCCAGAATGCCCCGCCAGTGGCAGCAAGCGACTTCCCCAACTCCAGCAGCGACGACCTCACCGGCGGCAGCGGTTGCCGCGGCCCTGGCTGCGAGTGGCCCGGGACCCGGTCTGTGTCCGTGTGTCCCGCGCTTTAGGTCTCTCCTCCCGCTCTCCTGGTTTAGGTGAAAGTAGCTAGTGCCCATAGCACACAGCTCTGTAGTTTTCCATTCATTAGCCTGTAGCATTAGCTGCCAGTGTAGAGTTGGGCTGAGTCGGGACATAGCAGCTGAATCCTCATAGGTCAGAATTGTGATAATGTTTCTAAAGACCAATCACTTGTTTTGAGTGCGCCCCCACCCTGCGCACTATGATGTTTTTCAGGGGCTGCAATACAAACTAATGGGCAAAAGCAACGTAATGACGTCAAATTTTCTGAATGTTTCAGCTGCTCCATAGACGTGCTCCATTGGGGCGCAGAGACTGTGCACACTCAAATAAAACATGTGACTCAAATACAGCAATATGAGCACATTTAACATGATAAAAACATATCTGTGCAGATACATATTCAGTTTTAAACAAAATATTAAACATACAGCCTAATACAAAATAACTTTATAATATATATTTTTTTTTAAATCGAGGTTAAGTTAGGGAGTGTGGCGCACTTGTGCCCTCTATTCCCCAGCCCGCCACTGTTGCGGTCCGTGGTGTGCTCAGCTGCTTTGCTTGTGAGCACAGCAGCCTTTGACGCTGTTATATCCTGTGACACAGAGGAACACATGTGTCTGTACGTATTCTCTATATTTCAGACAGATGAACAGAGTAGGGACAGGGAGATTAGCAGAATTGGATTAGCGGTCACACAGGATAACACATGTGACAGAAATGTGATAGTAATACGCTTCCACACATGATCTCTGCATGTAGGAAATGAACACTGCTGGTTAATATGCAAAATGTGTCCATTTAAACCTAAAAGGCCTTTATAGAGAATGAGACAAACTTGTGTCCTCTATCTGCAGGTTAAAGGACACATATTATGCAAACTGAATTCTTGCTTTTACACCGAGTGTGGAGTGAATGAATAATGAACTGTAAAGCGCTTTGGGTGTCATGAAAGGCGTTATATAAATACAATGATTAATTAAAATGAATTTATTTTACTCAGATTATACTGTTCCCTCATCAAACATCAAACACATGTATTTGTACTTTGTTTAATTAGCCCTTGTTTCATTAACCCATTAATCCAAAGTTGTCTCCTTTGGGCATTCAAAATGCTCCATTTACATTTTGCATGTTTGGTTGTGTCCCAGATAAAACTCCAGACTTTTTGTGTTCACAACAAAAGCATTCCTCTATTAGCACAGCTTTCACAGGGGCTAAGGTCTTCAGTTGGTTTCTAAATGTTCATTTCTGTACTTTTACTTCCTTTATAACGTTCCCATAGCAGTTGAGTGGTTGACTGTTTATGTGGGTGCCTCGCTCACACATTGAGCAGTTTTTTAAACTTTGTTTTTTTCAGCAGTTTTTAACATATCATGAGGTTTTATCTAACTAAGAAGTGCAGCATGTGCAGCTCAAAGGACAAGTAAAAGACTATAGGACTGTGTGAAAAGTCTTTGCTTTTCCCCTATCCAAGAGGCTAGTTAAGGAGCTAGCTATGGCCATTAGAGATGCTACAAGCTTTGTACATCATATATGGCAGAATATATGTCAGAAGACTTTCAGAGGGATACTTAAAGACTTTTCAGATGAAACACTTTGAGGGAATGAACCATTTCATCACCGGCTGTTAGACCAGAGCAGAGTAGGAATGAGGACTTTCCTGTTGTGGTTCTCCCTGGATACAGCTGTGATGGAGAAGGGACACTTTTGGCTCTTCCTCCCCTCAGAGTGCTCTGACACAGATCTGCTGAACCTCCCTGACCAGTCCTTCTGTTAAACTGTGACATTTGACAGAGACACAAAGGCCACGGAGACACACAGTTGAAATGTTGTAGCAGCTGCAGCAAAACTTGAATTTCCCTTAAGATCAATAAAGTCTACAGCATTTCTCTCTTTGAAATCCATTTGCCCTTCACTATAAACTGTTAGACAGAGGTGGGTAGAGCAGCCACTCAAATTACCATTACTTCAAAATAATATTACACTTAGAATACAGATTAGTGGTTAAAGAAGCTACTCAACTACAGGTAAAAAGTATTATGATGTGGTTCATTTTTGCTCCCCAGAACCAGAGTATGCATGTCATGTCCTTCCATATTCTTGTAGCATAATTATACAGTTACATCATTCAACTCCCTGGTTCACAACAAGAGAGAGGGAAACAGAGTCCTCACCGCACCCGTCCGTCGCCGCAGTGATGAAGAGGAGGTGTGACCCTGCCAGTCGGGGGGCTTGTTAGCTCCACATGACGAGTGCGGGGGTGAAACGGTTAATGGAGGATGTATGATCTGCTGCATATGCCCTGCTCATCGTATGGGCCGGCGGTTATGGTTGTGAGGCGAAGGGGGGAGGGGCCTGCCCTTAAATGACAGGGCATCTGACAGAGCAGGAGCACGTGTGAATAAGTAGCTCTGATGTTCGCCGTCACCTTCATTTGCACTGACGGACCAGATAACTCGTTTGAACACTGGAGTGATGTGTTCCTGAAGATCCACTGACCCACATGTTGGATGTTGCCGCTGTGTCCTGGTTCAAAACTATGGAATCAATTCTGAGTCAAAATGTTTTTTTAAATTTTTTTATTGCAATTCCAGCCTTTTCATTTGCACTCCCTGACTTTGTGCTTGCAGTTTTGACACAAACTTGACGGTGGGTGGGATTTCCGTGGGTGCATTCCCATTGGCTAATTTATGTTTGATGGACAGCTCAGTTTGGAGCCTGCCCCGGAAGTTGTTGTAGACACTTCCTGTTGTAGTTTTGGCAGACTGCAATCATTCTATGAACTGTACAGACATCCAGTTTATCCAGTACTTACACTGTATAAGCCGTGTCCCAATTCGAGGGCTACATCTTCCAAAGGCTGCAGCCTTCGATGTTGCCTTCACAGACCACAAGGCCGTGTCGAGGGACAGATCTAGCCCACGGACTCGCTCCATCGCCCAGCAACTGAGACACGCTGCTATTGTTAACAACACGCACCATGCAGATCCCGCACACGGAACAGTAACAAAGAGACCCAATTATTCTAATAATTCTCCTCCAAATCTTATCACTAAAATTGAAAACTTATAAACTTTTGATAGTTAGGTAGTACTTGCATGGGAGACCACTAGGTCTCCAGGTGCCACAGGGGGGCACCAGTGGCAAAAACTGTTGTTGTGTCCTTAGGCAAGACACTTCACCCACATTGCCTAGTGATGAAAGTGATGTGTGCATGGCAGGACTCCCTTGAAAAAGAGATTAATAATCTCAATGGGACTTTCCTGGTTAAATAAAGGTTACATAAAAAAAAGAGTGAAAAACATTCAGATAAACTTGTAAGCAAAAGATATGTTTTCAGTTTTGACTTGTTATAGTGATAAAGCTGTTTAGGTGCTCCTCAGATAAGTTGACAAGAAACTGCCTTTTTACTGTTTCACATCTGTTGGAAATTAGAAGTTAAACCTAAACTGCATGGACACATCACTATTAGGAGACATTAGGGACAACAGCAGACAGCATGTGCAGGAGGCCTGATGCAACCAGAGGTCCCACAGGTGCAGGCTGGACCTCCTCAGTGGAGACATCATATTTGTATGATGTTTATTGTTTTTTATCTTGTTTTTAATGTTGTACAGCACTTTGGTCATCTTTGGCTGTTGGAAGGTGCTATAGAAATAAAGTTTGATTGATTGATTTTCACAGTTGAAATATTGATTTCATTATGAGCATGATTTACAACATGCCCTATGCCTAATAATGGCAGGAGTCTGGGTCAGCACCTCCAGACCAGTGTTGGCTTTGCTTTGTCATCTGCATTTGACCTATTTCATGAATCATGAGGATCTCATCAGCCAACAGCCCCAGCAGTGTGTTTTTTACTCATACAGGAGGCTGCAGATGACAGAAGAAAATTCATATAAAACACTTCAAACAGTTTTCTCATTGATATGACATTAGATTTGACATAGATGTGGCATAACAGACACCAGTGTCTGCACAAATCTGTCAAATGAACCCAATGTCCATCTTAAATCT
The DNA here is from genome assembly GCA_034769755.1 of Odontamblyopus lacepedii. Lineage (NCBI taxonomy): Eukaryota > Metazoa > Chordata > Actinopteri > Gobiiformes > Gobiidae > Odontamblyopus > Odontamblyopus lacepedii. The sequence continues at coordinate 5,385,079 of CM068363.1, forward strand.
GACCTGTTCATGCGGTATTATTTACTAATCACTTCCATAAATTGGAGGCTTATATTATTATATGGAGGTCCGAACCGTGGGGCCCCACGGTTCGCGATCCTTGACGCTCCGGTGTGAACTGGCCATTACTGTTGAATTTCTAAAGTTAAAAGCGTGTACTCACGATACTCACATGTTTCTTTGCAGGTTTCGTGTTTCCGAACTTCTGACCCATCTGACCATAGAACTACATCCATGCATCTGACTGGCACCGCCCGGTGCATGATGGGATATAGGAGGCCGCAAAGGATAACAACTTCCGGGGCAGGCTCCAAACTGAGCTGTCTGTCAAACATAAATTAGCCCATGGGAATGCACCCATGGAAATCCCACCCACCGTCAAGTTTGTGTCAAAACTGCAAGCAAAAAGTGAGGGAGCGCAAACGAAAAGGCTGGAATCGCAATCAAAAAAATAAATTAAAAATGGCATCAACCAAAACTGAGAAGAGTCGCAAAAAAAAAAGGTGAAGACTGATACTTTATTTTACACAATTATATGAATCATTTGATTGCAAATGTATTTATTTTATTTTACTTGTTTTGTTTGATATTTTTAATTTGGGATTTTGATTTATATTTTTTGCTTGATGTTTTAAAAGTTTTCTTTGAATATTTTGACTCAAAATTGATTCTATACAAAACACTCAAACCTTACGCTGTGGCTATATCAGCTCGTCAAAGCCTGATCCCGTTAGATCTCAGAAGCTAAGCAGGGCTGGGCCTGGTTAGTACTTGGATGGGAGACCACTGGGAATTATTACCCTGTTATGTCTGAATGTGTGAATGTGTGAGTAGTTCCTTGCTGTAAAAGTCTCTAAAACTCTGACCACGAGTTGCTAATACTGAAGATGGTGGAAGATTAAAAGAAATTGTCATACCAGCTTGAGAAACATGTCAGATACTTGGATGGGACACTGCTGGGAATATCCGATACCACAGTGGGTCAACAGAGGTGCTAGTGCATACTGCTGGTGTGTCCTCAAGCAAGTGTTACGACCTCTTTGCTAGGAGAGGAGGGAAGTAACAATAACTGCCCTCTAGGAGTAGACTGAGCAGCATCAAAGCCAGAACATCTTGGCTGAGGCCCAGTTTTTTTCCTGAGGCTGTCAGACTTTTGAACGGTGCACACTGACTTCCGGCTCAGACTGCTTCTCCATCTTGCTACATATTTGACTTGTGCTTGTCTCTTGAAACTGCTAAATGCTCTTGATGTACTTTTAATATTGCTTATTTATTATTGTTTTTATCTCTCTTGGTCATGGGGCCTCGAGGAACACATTTTGTTCAGTCATGTGTTTCTTTTGCAGGCTTTAATGACATATAAAGAACCTTGAATCTTGTAAATGTAAGATGTATTAGGTTTAGCTAAGTAAGGGCTTAGAGTTGAATGAAGGCAGGGCGAAAATAAATAGGTTGTGGTTTTATGAATCAGTGATTGCCTCTCTAACTAAGCGATTGCCGGAGTCAGATTTGGTCCTGATGCTCAAAGCTCTTGACAAGCGTTTTTGGCCAGGAGAGCAGGAGGACATGATTTTGCATGGCGAGTCAGAAGTACACAGCCTTGCAAAAGCACTTAGCAAACCAGCCAGGGAGGCCGTGGACGAGTTTCGAGACTGGAAACTACATGGCACTGCACTGGGGAAAACATTGGAAAGACTGCTGATAGCAAGTCGCACATATCTCCTCACATCAGCAGAGTGCGAACGAGGCTTTTCCACAGTGAATAATACTGACAACCAGGTGTGCAACAGATGTGTGTGCGTGACTGTGCGTGTTCTTTTCGACTTATACAGCATGGTTATGTCTTGTGGTTGGTTGAAGCAGTCTAGCCTAGCATTGGAGTTGGAGAAGTTGGGGTGACTGTGTTTGTGTGTGTTTGAAAGCGAGAGCGCAGCCGTTGTGGTGCAGTGTGGCTCGCTATAGGCTGTCTGTGGTGTCCACCGTTGTGTCTTGTTTTTCACATTGAGTTTCTATTTGCTCAATGATGCATCTGTCTAATCCTATTCGCTAGACAGGGGTCGGCAACCTTCAATATTCAAAGAGCCGTTTTGGAGCGTCTCCCACAGAAAAGAAAACACCCAGAGCCAAAAATCCCTTTTGACTCTAAGAATTACACTGCATATCATTTGTTTACCTGTAAGCTCTGTATGAAAGTCTATGGTGTGTTGCATTTATGAAATCAATGAAATGCTACGGAGAATATATGTCCATTCATATATACGGTCTGTGCTACTGCAGACACATAATCTGTGAAAAGTTTAACGTGAACCATCTCCAACCGACAGAAGCACAGAACAGAATAGACTCATCATCAGCAGCACATCCTCTGTCAAGGAACACTCAAATAGCACCGAGTCGTGTGCTTTAGTCGGACAGTTTTTTTCCTGAGTTTATGCAAATTAGCCGTGCGGTTTAAAGTTTCGTATCTGTAAAATGTCAACAAAAGTGCGCAATTAAAATACCTACATTCAAATATGTATTTCACCTAAGTCTCTGTCCCCAGTTATTGTCTTGAAAACCCTAGTCCTTGACAAGTCACTGACTGCGGTAGATAGCCTACCTAACATTTATCATTTATTCACTCCTTTGCTCACATTGTAATACACAACTTTGCATAGATTTCTGCATATTGAAAATGTATATCTGTATTTCTCAACAATTCGGAGTGGGGACCCCCCCGAATACTGACGGGTATTTCACACACTGTTCCCACCACATACGGAATGAATGAATAATGCACTGTAAAGCTCTTGGGGTGTCTCGTAAGGTGCTACATAAAAGGCTTAAGCTTCTTGCCAAAGGACACAGCAACAGCATTAATCTGGGGGAACTGGAATTGCACCGCTGACCTGTGGCTCAGTGGATCTGACTGTTCAGCCAGTGATGTTTATCTCGAGGGCGGTATTAGAACCACCAAACCTGGAACATGGCTTGCTGAAGGATGTGGCTTCGCTCTGCACCCACTCCCACCCTTACTTATGAAGGTGTAATACATGTGACTATCAATATTACCTATACGTAACAAACTATGTGCTTTCTGGAATCTTAGATTTGATTTTTTTTTTTTTTTTTTTTTTTTTGCTTTTGGATTGTGAACTATGTCGAGACAAATGAAAATTCAAACAAAAAAGCTGGGGACTGCTAATGCGAGTACTGGCCAAAAAGATGCCCTCCCAGAAGACGAGCCACCTCAATTCCAAGCCCAGACTCCAGCTCAGGGCTTGGCAATAATTCTCAAAGTGTCTGAAATCTTTGGTGCAGTAATAGAGGAAAGGCTGTCAATGTTCACTGAGACATTGGATAAAATCTCCACCAAACTCGTTAACCACGATACACGAATTACAGCGGTGCAACGAGTTTCGGATGCAGCAGACAGCGTTACAGAGCTGACAAGGAGACTGGGTGATGCTGAAAAGAAAAACACTGATGGCCAGTGGTTTGATGATATGGAGAACAGAAACAGGCAGAAGAACATCCACATTATCAACCTGAAAGAGGGTACACACTTTTTTGAAGCCTGGCTCCCTTCATTTCTTGGCCACAACAAGAGCTCCGGTGCTGGAGCTATGACTCACATCAAGACGGATCGCGCACATCAGGATTTCGGCAGACAAGGCATACAACATCCTTGGCCTGTTATCAAGCTTCACAACTCTAGAGACAAACAACGGATTGTGGCAGCAGTGAGAGCAGTACCAGAGCTGAAACATGACGGGCATGATCTTTATTCACCAGGATCTATCACTGGCAGTGTGCAAGAAGAGACGGGGTTTTAATGTCACATACTGTGCTCTTATTGGGAAGGGCATCCGTTTTAATATGCTTTACCCTGATGCTCACCCTTAAGCACAGGGGCACATGGAAAGACTTTCACATTTTGATCTTATGTCTTTTAAACAAATTCAAAACAGATATGGCATTTCAAAGAAGGATTTTTTTGGTTTTCTCCAGGTGAGACACTTTGTACAATCATCCATTTCTTTCCAAGTGATCAACCCATCTTAATCCCAATCTACTAAAATTTAACAAGGATGCAATACCAAAAATGAAATTTAGTTCCCTTTGCTATGCACAGTTAATGGAGTCAAAACTTCCCACCACTGGGAATTCCAGGATTCATTGGGAAGCAGATATGGGGATTGAGCTTAGTGCTGAGATTTGGTTAAGTGCCTTTAGGTTTTATTTTTTTTAACCTGTAATAGGCTCAGGGAAAACCAATATAAATTTTTACACAGACTTCAGTGCTCTCCTCAATTGAAGATGAACGTTTACACCTTGTGAGGAGATGCATCTTGCTTCAGTGGATACAGGCACAACATCCATCTGTGACACAATGGTACAGAGAGACTTTTTTCCAATGGAGTGCCTCAGTGCCCTCTTAAAAGGCAGTTTAACTACTTTCTATAAAATATGGCAACCCTTTTTGGACCATCTATCTCAAGATTTGGCTGATGTACTTCATAAAGGTGGCTCCCATTTTATTTTTTATTTTAATCAATAATTGTACAATGTTTGTTTGTCTGTCATTTTAGCTCTGACACTAACCTTGCAACAATCTTTGTCTATTTAGTTTTATACAAACTATGCTGTGCTTGTTCAGTTTTGTTAAAAAAGGAAATAAATTATTGTAAAAAAAAAAAAAAAAAAAAAAGAAGAAAAAAAAAAAAAAGAACGGCCAAACCTTCAGACCAAAGAATGAACACTCTACCAAACTGAGCTACTGGGGACACCTCATTATAACATGGCTTAAAGCTCACTAAGATCCGTTTTGTGTACTATAGGACATTTTTTGTTCCATTTGATTTGATGATAACACAACAGCAGTGTTGTACATGGGTAGTTTACATTTTGTTTCTGTTCCCTTACAATTTCAAGCTCCTATGGTAATATTGTAATCCTTGGTATACATGGGCACATGGTGGACAGATGTTGTTGTGTATAGCTTGGACAGTTAAATGCTTTTTATTGATTTATTTTTTGAAGAGTAATTTAAATAAAAATAGACTTGAATTCCTTTTCACCACAAATATGAAATAAAAATAAATAAATAAGTGTAAACTAAAGGTGGAACTGAACCGCATACCTTCTGGTTGTCAAGAGAATGGTTTAAGAACTGGGCCACTTTCAAAAACAAAATGTAGTCTTCATGGGACTTCATCATTAAATTGTTTAACTATGCAATATACTTAAAGAGGGTGTATTACACTGTGGTGGAGTATTAACTGTAAACCCTGTTCATCTGAGGTGAGAAAAATTGTATTCAAAATGAGGGGACCCATTGAATTTCTTTGTTTCAAATGTATCAGTAAAATAAACAAATGTGATTGGACGATGGCATTTGGTCTAGGCGTGACAGAGGGTGTGTGGACCAGATTGATATTTGTCTATATAAAAAAAAAACTGAGATTTTAGATTTGCCAGGTCATTTATGTCATTGATAGTGTTGTGTTCATGCTGTTTTATGTAAAACAGTTCATGAAGCATTGGCTCCACAAGCTCTCCAGAATTTCCCTGAATACATCAGATAAATAAAATTCATGTGTAAAGATATGAAAAATGTGACTGTCCACAGTCATATAAATATTAGTCTTTTTCATAATAGTTGAATGTAATAAGTCATCAGTGGAAAGATTGCTTGTGCTGGTTACTCTGGCAACAGGAGGTGTGGGAGAGGGGGAGAGGGGGTTTGAGATGAAAACCATGACTTAGTGATGAGGCGGAGCTTATGAAAATGTTTTGTGTGTGTGTATTTATGACACTGTGGGGACCAAACTCAGCACATATTCTCACAGACCTGCCTCCTAATCATGTCCATGACATAAATCCTTCAGAATTAGATCAACAACACAATTTAAAGTTCAGATCTGGGTTAAAATAGGTTACAGTTTAGGTTAAGGTTAGGCCAAACATCAGTCTCCATGAAATTAATGGAAGTGAATGGAATGTCATCCAAGAAGCAGTGGCGGCTGGTTAATAGAGGGTGCAAGTGCACTGCACTCCCCAAATTGATCTAAATATAAAAAAAAATCTAAAGTTGTTATTTTGTATTACGCTATATGTTTAATATTTTTGTTTAAAATTTAACGTGTATCTGCATGTCAGAATGGCTGCCCTGTATGTCAATCAAGTGACAAACTTCATAGTGAGGATAGATGATAGGCTGACGTCTATTTTTAATGCCATACGATCTGCCCACACTTAGTCTTGGTCTCACCAACACCGATCTTGAGTACTACATTACGATCTACCTTGGCGATCTACCGACACTACCTTGGTGAACGACTGGTCGATCTCAATCGACATATTGGGCACCCCTAAGAGACTGCGCTCCTTTTATTCAGCGGGCCGTGCCAGCTACACAACTGTGTATCGTCTCAGGGATGGTCTCATTTTTAAGACAAGAGTGTGAGGAAAACAAGCATACCCAGGAAAGTGTACGACATGTCTCTTTCCTTTCGCAAACTTAGCTTCTACTTCTGTTGGCGCTGTTGGGTATGGTATGCCCTTTGCTCTAAATGCTAAGTCACTCCCCCTTCAGAGCACATCACATCAGGCTTGTGGAGATATGGTGTATTGTTTTGTATCATGTTTTTGTGTATTTATGGAGAATTGTCATATGAGAGCATAGATGATGTAGGCTTGTGGGCAGAGCATTGGACAGAATCTTACAGTTAAACATAAGAACAGTTTGAACAGTGCCAGAGAGAGATCACTAAATTACTCAAACATACATGAATGACACTAAAACCTCTTCAGGCATGTTTTTTTGATGAGAGAGGAATGTTATAACAGGGTAGAAATTACACGTTGAGGCTAACTGTCGAACCGAAAACCTTTCTGGCCACCACTCCCATTCAGTCACATACGGTGGGTGAAGCGTCTTGCTCACTGACCCAGCAAGCACGTGTTCATTGACCCTCCTCCACAGCTTTTGTCTCATTGGCAGCTTTGATTGAACTGTGTGTATGTATGTGGGGGCTTTGAGGCAGAGAACGAGGGGGCAGAACTTGTGACGGATGGCCTCACAGATGATTGATTAATGGATTGATTGATAGGTGATGGAGTGACTTACTGATGTGGGATTAAAAGGCGTGCAGTTAAAGAACAAGAGTGCTCTATCAGGGTCTGACTGCAGGGTGTCGATCCCATTAGGGACCAACTTCTTTGTAATATTATTGCTTTACTTCAAATGTTTCTCAGTATGGCATTAAATATATCTAGCTTTCATTTAATAAGTTACAGGTGCTTTTATTGTTCCTGTATACTGAAAACCATGCATTTCTGTCGTAGAACCCTGAAAACAGAGCTAGTTCATTGTAAACACTTTGCAGTGGTCCAAAGTTGTTCCTCACTTACCTTATGCATTTAGAGCATTCTAACTATTCACCATGATTAGATTATAAGCTCTTTTCACAAATCTCAGATGCCAGTGCGGAGTTTTGTCGTCACAGTAAAGCTAACAAATAGCATGTTAACATGCAGATCCTGATCCTAAGACAATACTGCACACATATAGTGTGAGACACAGATGAGCAGACAGCATCAGGACTAATCTCACACACTTATGTCACAGCTTCTTTCTGGCCACAGTCAGACTGTTGGCCAAAGTAAAGCACTGATGATTACTGACTGATTTTTAATCTACTAGCTACCTCACTGTGCCACCCTCGTTATAAAAAGGCACCCCAATATCTTTTAATGTTGTAATGTTCTGACTATATTTTGATTTATTTATGTGAGGAACTAACTGAATTATTCAGTTACAGTTGCAATACCAAATGACTCCAGTAAGTGTCAGTAATGACACAGTTAAAGCAAACTGAGCTCTTCAGTGTAAACTGTTAACGATCAGTCCGGATGACCAAGCAGAGCTGTTTTTCTGTGTTTACAGGTGGCTTAAGTGCACAAGTACAATGTGATTTACAATACAGGATGTTTATGCAGGTCTAGGAATATGTTTTATGGAGTAAAGTAGTATTTTGAAGTTATTTTGTTGTTTTAAACGATTTATTAACTGATGCTAGAGTAGATGCTAACAACGTGGTTCTGTAAATGTCTATAAACCATGTTTTTGTTTATTAATGCATCAGTGCATTTCAAGTAATGGTGATACAAGATACTGATTAGAGCTGTACATGAAAATACATTTGTATACTGTCAAGTTCAGGGCTATTTTTATGGACTTGTTTTTCTTTTATACAGTACAAGTAACACATAATTTTGAAAATAACTGTAATTACTTAATGTGCGCAGTGCAGTTAAGTGTAAACTGTTCATGGTCAGTCCTGACTCAGCAGAACTGTTTTTCTGTCCTTACAGAATTAAAGTGACACTGTTACACAAAAGTCCTGGCTTCTGTCTTCACGTATGTTACATAATTATCCTGTACAAGACACAGTACTATGTGCAATACACAGTACTATGTGCGAAACATTCCTGGCAAAGCAAAAACATCTACATGGAGACAAGACGGTGGCAGTCTCACCATCAGAAAAGTTCCATAGTGCAAGTTTATCTACAAAAATAACCCTCTTTCTCCTACTGTTTCTACTTGTTTTCATACACAGTCATTACAATAAAACCAGTGAAGTTGCGCCTTTACTGCTGCTGACCTAAGCAGACCCCGTTAGCCTCTACATACACATTATAATTTATAGATCTGCAGCTGTAGCTCACATCTTCGCGTTAGCCTCAGTGTGAACTGTGCTCTCCGAGTGCGGACACCATTCTGCACTTAACACTTTTTAATATTACATTACCACCATTATACCAACCCAAATCTTTAAAAAAAGAAACATTACTGTAAACTAGAGAAATATAGGATTTTTGTGATACTGATACTGTTTTTGTCTGTAGCATGTTAGCTGTTGTATTAGCACATTAGCACTGATTCAAAATGTATTATTCAAAATGAGGGTCCGTGTGACTTGCATTGTTAATCATGTTGTGGCCAATGCTACTACTAACATCCAGACTAGCTTAAAGACTGATTATGAAGGCTATACACACACATGTCACTAATTTATTTATAAAAATGTACTTCTCAGATTTTTTTTTTTTTTTTTTACAGTTTGACAGTATACAGTATGTTTTGGTTTCGGTTCCCACTGTGAGTAAGTGTACAAGTGACCAAAGCTTTGTGTTGACAATATGAAATGATTTGAACATTTTAGTTTCTTGCACTAATCAAATTGAAGTTAGATGTTTTGCGTTATTTAAAATGCCCATATTCTTCTCTATGTTCTTTTTTTTTACCCTTTATTTACCCAGGAAAGTCCCACTGAGAGTACTAATCTCTTTTTCAAGGGAGTCCTGCCATGCACACATGACTTTCATACAAGGCAATGTGGGTGAAGTGTCTTACCTAAGGACACAACGACAGTTTTTGCCACTGGCACCTGGCACCTTGCTGTGGCACCTGGAATTCCCAGTGGTCTCCCATCGAAGTACTAACCAGGCCCAGCCCTGCTTAGCTTCTGAGATCTGATGAGATCAGGCTTTGACAAGCCGGTATGGCCACACAACTTCTAATGTAGTTTCTTCATCACAAAGAAACCTGGAGTTGTCAGATGAAAAGAAGAGGTAATAAAACTGGGTCATAAAACAGTTAAAAAGTAAATGTAAAGTAAATCTAAACAAAAAGCAGCCCTTGGTGAAAAATGTAAAAATGGGCAAGGTACAAATGTGAGGCACACTGACTGAATATATTAAAAGTCCTTTAGTACATGGAGGGACGCCAGTGCTTTTTGACGGTCTTCGTCAGGACATAAGGGCGAAACAGGGCCCACAGGTGTCCTTAAGTCCAATTACATCATGTGACTATGAGGGAAAAAAAAGAAAAGTTTGGCCAACCATGAGAAAAGTACAGGTGATGGGCAGACCTACAGAACAGTGACAAGACACATATGGCATGTTGGAAATAGCTGGGTGTGTCCATCACATATACATCGCTATCAAATATATAAAAACAAAAATACAATAGGACACACTACCACACTACACCACAAATCAAAACATCAAGTACATTTGGAAATTACCAAGAAAGTTTTAGAGTTGTTGTCAAGTGTCGCCATGTGCACTGCTATTTGTGCCATTTAGAGCAAAAGCCAGCCAAATTGAGGCACGATCTAAAAAATTTTTGCAGAGCCAGCTAGAATTATGTGCATCAAATAATAATTCTATCCATCACATAAAGACATCCATGAAAATTAAATGACAAAGTAAATACATTTTGCACACTGGAACAGCAGACACGCAGACAGTGGCTGGTAGTATACGTTTGCGCTTAGGCCAAAATTATAAATATATATTATAAGTATATGTATTATATGTAGGCTCAATAGTATTATAATGAATGCCAAAATTAGACATTTGGGTCACTACTGGCTAAACTATATCTATCCCGCTCTCGACATAAACATCATTGTGAGCGTCAGATCCACAGACCCACAGGTCGCTGGTGTGATTCCAGCTCCCACAGATGAATGCTGTCGTTGTGTCCTTGGGCAAGACACTTAACCCACCTCACCCCCCGTGTCTGCATACACTGGTGTATGAATGTGTGTGTGTGAATGGGTGAGTGATTCCTTGTTGTAAAGCGCTTTGAGCCTTGATAGGTAGAAAAGCGCTATAAAAATGTGACCATTTACTATTTATCAGAGCACAACGCACAGCCAAGCACAAAGTTTACGCAGCAGCACAACCTGATCCACCGCTCACAACCATCCGTAACAACACAACCTGATTCACCGCTCACAACCATCCCTAACAACACAACATAACACACTGCTCACACCCAGCCCCAACAACATAACATAGCACACCACTCACAACTATCCCTAACAACACACCGTAACACACCACTCACACTCAGCCTCAACAACACAACATAACACAACGCTTACACTCAGCCCCAAAAACACACCATGACACACCGCTCACACTCAGCCCCAAAAACACAACATAACAAACCACTCACAACCATCCCCGACAACACCAGCAAAACTACAATAAGAGGCTATGGACCCAACGTGAACACATCAGCGCTGCTCCTACAGTACACGGCAAAAAAACTGCTCCTCAGACTTGAAGTTGAACTCGCCATAACTGTATAGCACACAGCACTGTAGTTATCCATTCATTAGCCAACTGCAGTAACACGCCACCAGTGCAGAGTTGGGGCTAGGCGGGAGAGAGCGAGAAGCAGAAATGCATTTCCCTCGTTGAAGTCAACTGAAATGGCGAAGGGAGACAGAAAAGTTGATTTTGATGTTCTCACATACTTTCCTACTTCCTACATAAGCTACTCAGACTTTTGTTAGATCTTTGAATGTTTTAAGTAAGAATGCTATTTTGTCAGAACTAGAATCCCGTTTTGTTGTTGTGTCAGAATAGTATTCAATCTTTTTGTACTCGGACCTAACAAATATATCAGCACACCATGCACACATCTACTCAGGGTAGGGTTGCCAACTCCCTGAAAAATAAATAAGGGACACCTCATAAGCAGTGCTGGCCAGCCCGATTGCCTTCACCCTCCCAGACATAGTGAATCTTTGTAGCCCTTTTTTGTATGTGTGAAGTGATTTTTTAACTATTTGACTCATATCTGAATTAAATTAGATGCATATTTGAGTGACATGAACACGTGGAAAAAAGCAATTTATTTTGAATACAAAATAACAAAATTAACAGAATAAAATAAATACCTGTCCTTAATTTAAAACTGTATAAATTAATATAAAACAATACAAAGCAGAACACAGTGCACAATTATTGCAATCATAAAAGTGCAAACATAAAGTGTAAACATGAAGTCTAAGGAAAACTTGTAAACAAAAAACACTTGTGCCTCAAAGGCCATGACTGTAGCCTACAGTTGTAGACAGCCTATTTATTTTTTTCCATCTGTACTTCTTCTGAGCTCTTGCTGCAGCAAGGAGCTGTTTGTCTTTCAGTGCCACAGAGTACAACTCTGAGCAAGACATTTCATTATTAAGACTGACAATGAGCTCTGCTTTACTTATTTCAGTGGAACATTTGTTCCGCACATCAGTCCACTTATTCTTCATGAAAGAGAAAATCCTCTCCACAAACCCAGTGGAAGACGGGATGCTAAGCACAAAGGATACAACAGCCTGGATGTTAGGAAGATCAGCTGCCTGAAGACCTTGCATCCACTTCTCTGTTGTTCCCTTGGACAGCCACTTCTCCTTCTCCTGATGTACTGTTGTGGTGCTCCAGAACGGTGTTTGCTGTCACACACTCTTCATAAAGCTCGTCCAAAGAGATGTTTAGCCTGCCAAAAGAGATGAAAATTTGTCTGACCTGAGTCACAAGTGGCACATAGGTCACAGTGTTACACACCGTAACCATAGTAAATAAATAGAAAAAAAAATCTTACAGTGAACCCTTGCTATAACGCGGTTCATCTTTTGCGGCTTCGCTGTTTCGCAGATTTTTAATGCTTTTTTTTTTTTTTTTTTTTTTTTTTTTTTTTTACAGTGTTCTGAATCCTGATTGGCCAGGGGACTGTCGTCTAGAAGTGATAAAAGTTGACATTGGTCTTTCACTTAGGCCAGGAGTCAGTAACCTTAAACTCAAAGAGCCATTTGGAGCGTCTCCCACAGAAAAGAAAACATCCGTGGAGCCACAAAACCCTAAAATAAGGAGAACACTGCATATGATTTTTTTTACCTGTCTGCTCCGTATAAAAGACTATAGTGTGTTGCATTTATGAAATCAATGAAAATACAACACAAATAATCCACTGAGTCATGTTCTTTGGTCTGACAGAAGCTGAAGCATCAGCACCGAACTGTTTTCAGCACAGTGGATGCAGATTAGCCATGCGGTTTTAAGTTTTGTTTCTCCTTTTAGTCCTGGTTTTAGAACTGGTTTACACCTGCTTTAGACATGCTTTAGACCTGGCTTAGTCCTGGTTTTGGTCCCGGTGTTAGTTCTGGTTTAGAGGTGCAAGGAGGAAGAGCGGTCCACGCAGCGTAAGCGACAAGACACGAGAAGGGGATGGAGGAGATGGGGATGCACGGAGTACGGGAGGAGATGCGGTGTGCGCGGCGTAAGGAGGAGATGAGGTGGCCATAAAGAAGGAGGAAAATAACATAAGGACGATGGGAAAAGACACCTGCACCACAGCCTTCAGTAGAAAAAGACGCTACAGCGGAGTCAGGATGAAGAGGCACAGTTAGAGGGACTGTGAAATACACGTGAGTCACAATGTCCAACCTCGTGTTCATTGTTAAAATTATTATTTTACAGTATTTTTAAAAAAACTATAATAGTTATTTGTAAGAAAACGTTTATATTTATAAATGATTGGGCCTGAAAACAGGATTTGATCTTTGGTTTCATTCCATAGTACAGTATTGTATTGTATCATAATTGTAAAACATAAAGCTGACTACTTCACGGATTTCGCCTATCGTGGGTTCTTTTGGGAACGTGACCCCCGCGATAAACGGGGGTTCACTGTATTTCATAATTTTGAATCCCAGTACTATTTTAACTACCTGTATAGCTAACTTTATGTATTCTTATTTATTTATCCATCTATCAAGTATATGAACAATTTGAGTTGTATGATGTTGTATAAAAGACAGCATATGTGTGTATATTGTGAAGTAAGTTTGTGATTATGTAATTATTTGTATATATTATTTATCAATTGTATTTGTCTATAGAAATCAATAATTAAAGCCACTCACGGCGATGATGGTCCTCGGCCTGGCATGCACGCCCCTCCCACGTGACTGCTGAGAACTCACAACCGCGCCGACATGCCACTCTCTCTTCCCGACAGCCGCCCAGGTCAACAGCTCATCCATTAGAAAAATTACATAATGCACCTTTAATATTTGAAAATGCAAATGATCTAGAGCCAAATTAGAAACTAATATAAGTCACATAGGGTCACATGCCTTTTATGGTCAAGAGCACTGTCAGAATAAGACTGTGCATCAAAACCCCCCATAGTCATTTCGCCCCATATTCAACTTTCTGCATTCCTGTAGGTGGCACTGTAGCACCAATAATTGTGTTTGACATATCAGTGGAATTAGGGTCATGCAGTCTATAAGTGATAGAAATTTCATCACGATTGAACTAAGCATGTCCATGTAATAATTTCTAAATTATTTTTTGGGGGAGTCTTTGCGCCCATGCTGGGCAACCATTAAATATACCCAATACCCATAACATATTTTTTGCTCAAAGACTGACGCAAAGACTCTGCTTGTAATCATGCATAGAATTTAATCCCTAAATTTGGTACAAATCTGTTCATGTTGACGTTCTGCATATAGGCTTTGGGCATTGTGGTGATGCACATTTTATAAAATTTTTCTCTGGACCGGTTGATCTGATACTCCACTTTTCGTCGATGTTTAGGCCCTCGAAATCACGATTGTTTGCAGGGAAAAATAATAGAGCATAAGAAACCAACAAAGAACAATTCCCCTCACCACCAATAATAAAACATGGTTTTCGTTGCTATGCTCCTCAGCTCTGGAACACTCTCCCTTCTGACCTCCGAAACTCCGACTCACTCTCCATCCATCCATCCATCTTCTTCCGCTTATCCGGGGCCGGGTCGTGGGGGCAGCAGTCTAAGCAGGGGCTCCCAAGCTTCCTTCTCCCCAGCCACTTCCACCAGCTCCTCCGGACGGACCCCAAGACGTTCCCAGGCCAGCCGAGAGACATAGTCCCTCCAGCGTGTCCTGGGTCTTCCCCGGGGCCTCCTACCGGTGGGACATGCCTGGAACACCTCCCGAGGGAGGCGTCCAGGAGGCATCCGGACCAGATGCCCGAGCCACCTCAACTGGCTCCTCCCGACTCACTCTCACATTTCAAATCCAAACTCAAAACATACCTGTTCAGACTGGCCTATTCACTCCACCGCACAACCACGATGGGGGCGATGGTAGCTCAGTTGGTAACAGTGTTTGTCCGAAGGTTGCCGGTTTGAATCCCACTCTCGACATAGACATCATTGGTCAGCGGTCCGATCCACTGACCCACAGGTCGCTGGTGTGATTCCAGCTCCTACAGATGAATTCTGTTGTTGTGTCCTTGGGCAAGACACTTAACCCCCCTTAAGTGTTTGCATATACTGGTGTGTGAAGGGGCGAGTGGTTCCTTGTTGTAAAGCGCTTTGAGACCATTTACAACCAGACCATAACTGCACTATCCGTGGTGGCACAGTGGCACTCACGCCTCACAGCAAGAAGGCCCGGGTTTGATCCCTGGGTCGTCCAGGCCTTTCTGTGTGGAATTTGAATGTTCTTCCCGTGTCTGCGTTTCCTCCGGGCACTCCGGGTTCCCCCATCAACCCAAAATATGCTCCATAGGTCTCCAGGGAGAATAGCTGATAACTAATTGTAAGTCAATTAAATACAATCAACCAATTCAAATACTGTCTAATACATTACTAAATACTATATATTAATAAAATACCACACTAATACTAAATAGAATCGGTCAATTCAAATACTCTCCCACTTTAACTGTCTGTATGTTGTAAGGCAACCTTGGGTTCTAGAAAGGCGCCTAATAAATACACTGAACAAAAATATAAACACAACACTTTTGTTTTTGCTCCCATTTTTCGTGAGCTGGACTCAAAGATGTAAAACTTTTTCTACATACACAAAAGGCTATTTCCTTCAAATATTGTTCACAAATCTGTCTAAATCTGTGTTAATGAGCATTTCTCCTTTGTCCAGGTAATCCATCCCACCTCACAGGTTTGGCATATCAAGATCCTGATCAAACAGCAGGATTATTGCACAGATGTGCATTAGGCTGGCCACAGTAAAAGGAAACTCTGAAATGTGCTGTTTTATCACAGCACAATGCCACAGATGTCGCAAGTTTTGTGGGAGCGTGCAGTTGGCACGCTGTCTGCAGGAATGTCCACCAGAGCTGTTGCCCGTGAATTGAATGTTCATTTCTCGACCATAAGCCGTCTCCAAAGGCGTTTCAGACAATTTGGCAGTACATCCAACCGGCCTCACAACTGCAGACCACTTGTAACCACACTAGCCCAGGACCTCCACATCCAGCATCTTCACCACCAACACCATCTGAGACCAGGCACCTGAACAGCTGCTGCAACAATTGGTTTGCATAACCAAATAATTTCTGCACAAACTGTCAGAGACCGTCTCAGGGAAGCTCATCTGCATGCACGGCGTCCTCATCGGGGTCTCGATCCGACTGCAGTTCATCGTCGTAACAGACTTGAGTGAGCAAATGCTCACATTAGATGGTGTCTGGCACATTGGAGATGTTCTCTTCATGGATGAATCCTGATTTTCACTGTTATTGATGGCATTTTGAATGCACAGAGATCGTGACGAGATCCTGAGGCCCACTGTTGTGTTATTCATCCGCGGCCATCACCTCATATCCTGCCAATATCCAGGAACTTCACACAGCCATTGAAGAGGAGTGGACAAACATTCCACAGGCCACAACAACCTGATCAACTCGATGTGAAGGAGATGTGTTGCACTGCGTGAGGCAAATGGGGGTCACACTAGATACTGACTGGTTTTCTGACCCCCCCAATAAAGCAAAACTGCACATTTCAGAGTGTCCTTTTACTGTGGCCAGCCTAAGGCACATCTATGCACTAATCCTGCTGTTTAATCAGCGTCTTGATATGCCAAATCTGTGAGGTGGGATGGATTATCTCGACAACAAAGAAATGCTCATTGACACAGATTTAGACAGATTTGTGAACAATATTTGAGGGAAATGGCCTTTTGTTTATGTAGAAAAAGTTTTTTAAAAATGTATTAATAGGATAATCCTATATTTGTTCACAATTGGCACATTGGGCTTGAAAATGCTTGCTTAGCTTCACTTCTGTTTTTGCCTTCTGTTCTATAGCAAACATCTCTGGCTCCTTTAAGGTGTAGTATCACTTACTGCCAAGTTCTTGTAATTTTGAGTCATTTAATTTTCACCTAAGTGAATGAATGAATAAGATACTGTCAATATATTTGTTCACAATTGACACATTGTGTTTGGAAAGGCTTGTTTAGCTTTAGGACTACTTCTGCTTTTTGCCTTCTGTTCAAACAATCCTCTCTGGCTCCTGTAATATCACCTTCATTCACTTTGACACACAACTGTGTGTATCTGAAAATGTTTAGTACAGACAAAAATAAAAACATATTTTGTAGTAAAAGTAAAGTCTGATGTTTTTATTTATTTATTTTTTATTAGCCTACATTGTATCGCATTTTGTGGAAATAGCCTATATACGTGTAACCCTGTACCCGTGCATATTGAGATCTTGTAAATCAGCTTGAGCCATTTGTAGCCATGAGCATTTTGGCAGCTGCAGTAGCCATTTAGGTTTTCGCTGAGCCAGCTAGCCAGCCAATAACTTCATCAGCCACTGTGTTTAAACTCTGTTCATCTTGAGTAGAATCATGTGGATAATTTCAGACTTGGCCATCTCTCCTGAACTAAAGGTAAAGGGAGCTGTTAAATGGATCACTAAACATCAAAATCACTTTTTTTCCCCCTACAGATTAGCTGTGGAATGGGTCTAAAATAGAAATGTATACCTCTCCCTGGCCTTATTTTAGCATTTTAGTGCATTTGTCCCATTTTGTTAAAAATGGGACTTTTGGGCCAAAGCCGTGTCAGTAATGGCCTCTTTCAGATCAGCTATGGCCAGAACATTTGAATTTTCAGGCTGGACAAACGACCGCCAATGAGTCAGATGCAGGGTTATTATGTGATGAGCGCATCCACTGGTGGTCTACAGGCGGTACATGAGGCGGTACAGCCCCGCCCCTACCTGGCACTGCCGGGCACTGCCATGTCCCGCTGAGTCCGGAAAATATGGTAAATAAACCAGTGTTTTCATGAATATGAATGGATACTAAGTTAGCTATGAGGTGAAAAACAATATTGGATGATAGTTAGTGTTTTTAAGTATTTTCAGGCTGAGATAAATCACGGGTCAAATTTGACCCGCTAACACTAAAGATGTGTGCAGCTTTCTAACACATTACAAGGGTTCAATTGAAAACTACCACTTCAAAAGACATCACAAGGGCATTTGGAGCTTTGGAGATGTAGACAGGCTAAGAAAGGGTTACTCAAACATGTGTGAATGAAACAAAACACAACTCCAGGTGTGAGAGTCCATCAGCTGATAAGAGAACTTTACAAGTTGATATGCTTCAAGTGAATGGAACCCCATGAACACACAAGCACCCGCTCACTACACTGCCGCTATATGCAGTGGTGTTTCACCTGAGGCTAAACGTGAAGACTATACACACTGTGACAGCAGAAGAAGTTTTTTGAGTGACTCAGGGAGACAGACAGACCCAGAGTCACCTGCAGACAGACCCAGACTCATCTGCAGACAGACACAGAGTCACCTGGAGACAGACTTGCAGACTGTCTGCTGTCAAGTATGAATGGCTCTGAGCACTTTCCATTTGAATTATACAGGAGCAGTATTATAGGGTCAGTAAATGAGGACGAGATGTGTCTTGTGACTCTTCCGTCAGTCTGCCCCAGGACAGCTGTGGCTACAATAGTAGTTTACCACCACCGGGTCTGGAGTGAATGAATAATGCTCTGTAAAGCGTCTTTGAGTGTCCTGAAAAGCGCTATATAAAACTGATGCATTATTATTATTATTATTATTAAGAGTTTCCATCGTCTAAACTGCATTCAACAGACTTTTTCAACTGTACTTTTGGACCTATGTTTTTCACATTTTACAGCTAAAAAGGATATTTTTTTCTATAACTTCACCTTAATTAGTCTGTCCCAATGGAGGTGTTATTGTAAATCTCAGGAATTAAGCAGGACAAGACCTGGTTCGTACTTGGATGAACTGCTGGGAATGCCAGGCACTACAGTGGGGCGCCGGTGGTAAAAACGTTGTGTCCTTAAGCAAGACACTTCACTCACATTGCCCAGTTTGAAAGCGGGGTGTGTGTGAGTGTTGGTCGTAGGAGGAGCTGAGCAGATTGGCGGCCTCACTTGTGTCAGTCTGTGCCAATGCAGTTACATCGAGGTGTGCCATCTGCTACCCGGCAGAAAAACGGTGAACGATGCCACTCGTCACCCTGCCATCATTATCAGTTTTGTCAACAGAAAACATAAAACTGGTCTTTTGAAACAAGGATGGAAGCTAAAAGGAACAAACGTCTACATGAATGAGCATCTCACAAAGCAGAACTCGTAAATCGCAAAAAAAGGCCAGTGAGCTAAGGAAGCCGAGAAGATCCAGAACACATGGACCAGTAACTGCAAAATCTTCATAAAGTTAAACGGCGCAGTGGAGCAGGCGAAAGTGCTTCTGATCAGGAAGGTGGAGGAGCTGAACAGATACATGTGAAGTTGCACAAGATAAAAAGGTAACATACTGTCGGAGCTTGCGCTGCTTAGATATAGCACGGGAGCCTTTTAATAACTCCCGGGGTGAGAGCTCAGTTTATACTTCTGAGAATAATCCTATTGCTAATGTTTTATTGTTAACTAATTAGTCTTATCCTAGGATTACCAGGGATGGAGTTTTTAGATTCTCGAAATACCTGTATGATAATTTAATTTGCCCTATGACCTCTTTTATCATGCCAAGTACTACGCCCTGTCACCCTACGCTCACAATCTACTCACATAGGTCATTCGACAACATAAACCATGCTAATATTCTCACTGATAACTCTGATCTCTGTTACTTTTGGATCATATCCCCTTTTTTATATCCTGTACCTTTTATTATCACTGATTAAATTATTTTTAAATATCTTTGATTTCACCACTAATTACTCTAACCTTTTTATTTTATATCATATTAAACTGATATTGATATTGCCACTTAATTAACCCTAATTGACACTGACAACCACTTTAACAGAATGAGTCTTGCTGAGATTACCACCAACCCCTGACCTTTCGATCATCTTAAAGTTACAGTTGCAATTATTTTAATCTTTCTCAGTTCTGAATCATACCTGGCTTAATACCAATAAACAATTCAATACTTAAACCATAATCAGAATAACATCAACAATGATTCAAAGCTTAGACTACACAGTTAATCAGCATTAATATTGCTACACTTTCATGTAAATTCATACTCACACTGTCTCAGATGTGACGACCACGAGGATGTGATGTGTGTGGCAGCTCTGGGTGTGAGGTCTCAATCAGACAATGAACACAGATGAAATCAATTTCAGGGAACAATACTCATTTCAAGAAATATTTATTTCCCTTACACAAGATAAACATCTGGTCGTCTGAGAGGTCTTACCGATTTCTTAAGGTGTTCTAAAAGATGAAGTGAGAGTAAATGACCAAGTTTTAGTTAAGAGATTTAGAACTTTTTACGAAGTTCCCAACAAAACCTCAAAGGTCCTCTGTCCACTACTCGGTTGCACCTAACCGTTAGGTTATTCAGACTAATTTAGGTTGTCCAGAAATGCAACTTTTCGTGAAAACACACTTCACCCAATAGAGCTCACCTCACCCCAAAAACCAAGGGCAATTACCTTACCGGGCCAATCACCTGTACATCAGAGGTACAAATGGCAAAAGGCCGAAGACTATTCTCAGACTCCAGCTTTTATTGAGCCCCGCCGTAAACACCCACCGGTCCTTAGGCTCAACCAATTAAATTTTACAAATACAAATCAATGCCTTATTTGTCTTTTTAGACCCAACCAATCACAAATTAAAACATCTTTCATGGCATTACATCATTAGTCACATGTCACAGGTTTCAGGTGGTTTTCTTCAACGGATTCAGTCTAGACTTCTTGCTGGTTTTCATTCAAGTAAGGTTACTTTGTGGTTAACACCTCTGCTTATCTTTAGCTTATGCATGCAAAAACTACAAAAGGGGTTCAAAAGTTAAATTACAATGTGCCTTATATAAAATCAGAAGATGAAATAAAAATGAATAATAAAAATGAATAAAACAATAAAATGAATAATGAATTTAATTCATGAGTAATAAAATGTACAATAAAATGAATTATCAATAAAATGAATTATCAATAAAATGAATGAACAATAAAATGAATTATCAATAAAATGAATTACATCATGAGATCTCACAATTATCATTAATGGAATCAAAACAGAAAAATATAAAACTCAAAATAAAATAACTTTTCCCTTTTGGTCATTCGTCAGAAAGAAAGAAATATAAAAATCTCATTCACACCTCTTAACATCCTCCTCTGAGATTTTTATCCTTAACATTTCTCATTTACATCAATTTCAGGCCCACTGGAAATTAAGAACAATCTACAAGCTTCACGAGTTTCATGTCAGTGAATTTGTTGCAGTTTTCCGGTCCTCTGATCACTTTCCGTGCATTTAGTATCACACGTTCACTTTGGTTTATCCGCATTCAGCCCAAACACCTGGACGACATAATTTTTAAGCTCTTCTGAAAATTCACTCCATTCTGGAGCTGGGCATGCATACCAAACATATTCTTCTGCTGTTGCTTTAAAAATGCATTTACTGTATATTCTCTCTACATGGCTCTAAATATTTTGCTGGCCAAAATTCATCCCAAAACCTCAAGGGCATATCACTTCCTCTCCTAACTAAATCCCCCATTGTACTACCTTTTTGATTTTCATCTATTCCTTCAGGATTTATTAATTCTTTTTCCTGTTTACCAGTTAACTCAGCCATATTCAAGTTATTTGAGCAACTTGGCAATTCTCCATGTTGTTCCATCTCCTCCTCAGATCCCAGATCTATCACTAGTACATCCTCATCACTATCACTGTCCTCTCTCTTTTTCTTATATTCCATAATCACAACACACTTTCACGAACCCAGTCTCTCTTCCTGAATCGTCCCTTCCTCTCTGTGACACAAATTGTGCTCCCCTGAGCTATTGTATCCAGTTCCGTATCGTCTGGCCTTCCTTTGTTCTTTACCTCAATTCCTATATGGGTTTCAAAATATGGGGAATCCAAATATATAGAGCATTTGGTTCTCTCTGTTGGTATCACCTTATCTTTAAATATTAAAAAATGTACCAAGCATAATCCGTCAGGTTGTAATCTACATATGTTCGATGGGATTGGGTACGTCAGGATTCCCGGGATCCGTGTATGTGTAAAATCATATGGATGGCGGGTTAGAGTTAACGTAGACCTGCGTCTTCGTCCCTCGTGTCTTTGATCCTGATGTATTATCCCCGAAGCCTCTCCTCCCAACTGGAGATGGTTTGATTCTTCCTAACAAATACACGACATGAGTAACTACAACCCACATTATTTCTCGTTCAACAACCATAATATAATTATTAAAGGCTCCTGCCACCGTCCATTCAATAATTAGTCTAATGGCAATACTTTTTCCCAGAGTTCCGTACTTAACAATATCTCTGACTGTAACTGCGAGTAACGTCATGGCCATAACATATAGAACAAAATGAAAAGCATAAAACAAGGGTTCTAAATTATATTCTTCAATTGATCCTTTCATTATCACTTGTATTACAGGTAATACAACATCTTCACCTATAAAGCAAGTCACTCCTATAGCCAGCCAGGGATCAGCCAGCTGGTCTACAGACATTCCAGCTACGGGAATTAGGCTAAATAAAACAACCCCATTTGTCTAGCTATTCCTATTGTATACTGCTTTACCAACCCCATACTCACACTAAGTATTAATACAATTAATAATACCGATCTAGGTCTAACTTTATTCAAATTCTCCTTCTTCTGCAAAAATATTACCAACAAACTCATAATAGTAAGAATCCATAGCAACCATACCTGCAAAGTTTCGTTACTGTTTATATTCCCGGACTTTATCTGTGCCGTGTAATTTTCACTGGAGTTGGACATGATTTAAACAAAAGACTTCTTCCTTCTGTCTCTCTGAGCCCTTGTGTCTGACTTAGTTCCGGGTGCTGCGTTCGTCTATTTTTAGCACTTCCTGTGCCTCACACAGGGTGCAAAAATCTGATCCACCCCTCGCTCCTCCTGTATTAGAGCCCTATACATGAACTCTCTGTCTCGGGCATCTCTTCTCCTCTTATATCCCCTGCAAGGCCAACACAAGCATCTAAGTACAGACATTAATTTTGACAACACGACTATTGCTATTACTGATCGCACACAAAAATTGTCCTGTGCTCCTGGCGTATTCTTTGTTTGACACAATAAATGATTTCGTTGGTATTGGTTTAATAAGTAATAGGTTAACCTTCTCTGGACACTCGAGAGTCTTTTTAATATTGTCTCTAGGGTTTTGTCTGGATCCGTGAAAATCATTCGTTTACCCTTGGATCTTGTATCTCTTATTGTCATTAAGTTCCAGCGCCAGTACACTCCTTTAGGGGTGCATGTTGCATTAGACGAGTTACTTTTAATTGATTTTAGTCTTTCAGGGCCTGGATACTTGGTCCTCATATTATGGTGCCAGTCTCTATTAGGCTCGCCGCCGCCCACATAGGTACCGAATCATTGGTCAATATATACAAACACGACAAAGACGACTCCCAGTTTAGACCAGAGGAGTTGTTGTTAACGAGTATCTTACATTTACCGTTATCAATGCTGATCATTGAGTTGCTTTCATTAGCTTTTCCGGGGTCATTAAAAGTGCCCACTCTTAGCGTGGTGCAATTTGTCATATTATATACGCCTGTTGTTCTTGAGAATACTTGCCATTTTATGATCAACTATTTATGCCTTAATACTGTTCCATATTCTGGAATTTTTCCACTGAACATTCGGTGGAGTGGAGCCATTCGCTCCCTGTTCTTCGCTCTCTAACCCTTCCCTGGTCCTGAAATTCTGGATTCAATAGGAAAGGTGTTGGAGCTCCTTCTATTAGCAGCTGGTTGACCTCATTAGAGAGGTCTTTTCCTCTATCATCCTTTTTAAGTATGGATTCTTCCTCCATATTTCTTCCGGCCAGTCTTTCTGCTGGTATTTTTCGGCTTCTATATATCTGATCCTAGGTGCGACATAAGTTTTGTTAATCTTTTGTCAGGTTTCCAGCATTACATGCCTTGCTGAGCTCATTTCCCAGCCCCTCCTTCCTGTTTGGGGCGAAGGCCTTCTTTGGTACATGTAACATTCAGATTCTGCTTCATTGAGAAACCATCCATGTATAACAAATTATCCATGCAGTCAGTCTACCTGAACAATTTTCAGCGTTTGAGACTCTGCACCATAACTTTGCTCTAAGTCTTCCCACGTCACGTCACTAGCTGAGTTGTCACAAGCTTGCTCATATGCTTTTATTGACATATTTATAAAAACTTTCATTAACTTTCGGTTTCTAGGCATATTGCCCGATATTGGTCAGTAATGTTAAATCTGTTAACTGGGATTGCAAAGTTACTCTCGCATCTATTAATTCCGCTCTCTCTTTTAGGTTTTGCATTGTGGTTAAGTTTCCTGCCTCGGTGCTAGAACTTGAAGTAGCAGCAGTTGTAGCCATGGTTACTGTAGTCAAGGTGCTAGAGTAGCTGCTGTTAGAGCTCTCAACACATAGAAGCTACAATACTGGTTATAATCACATACGGATCCTTCTCCTGCATATCTCTGGCCAATTCTATCTTATGTAACTGGAGCCTTGCTCTTCAACTTATAATATTTTTTATTGCATTTACAACTAAGCTCGTACAACAGGCTCATATTTCCTTCTCTTCTACTTTATCACAAAATGTTTACTTTCTTCAAACTATTTCTCCTTTTCACTCAGGTCACAATAATTACAATCGCTCCTTTATCTGGCACGTATTTGTATATTCCTCTATTAGGCCCTGTATTATCACCAATCCTCTTTCCTTTACTGTGGATTTTTGCGTTAAGGTTTTCCCAGGTGCGCCAATATGGACATTTTGACCCGGAACTATCCCTTAACTTTTCAAACACCTCTGTTAGATTTCTACCATTATAATTCCAAATAGCCTGTGCTTCCAATGCATAGGACTCATTCCCATTCCTCATATTTCTTATGAACCCCATGGTCCACTGCGTTTCATTTATCACTTTATCCTGATAACAGAATGGCACTGGGTATTTATTTATGCTTGTCTACTATTCCCTGTATTCAGCTCCTTTCTCTAATTTCCAATGACTCTTTATTATACCCTTTTCAGTATACCTCTCCTCTAAGAGCACTACAGCTATTCCTACTCCAAATCCAATTGAGAATGCCAACACCAAATAATTCATCTTCAAAGGTTACTAATAGGAATCAAGCCTAGGAGAAAATTGCTGGTATTATATATATATACGGAATACTATGGTTATAATCACAATCAACTACTATTACAACTATGAAATTATCATATTATCATTATTATCATTCATAATATGAAATTATTAGATTATTACAATTATAGTATGTTATAAATATTACAATCATAATATTTACACTTATAAATATTTTATAATTGCACATAAGGAATATTATATACAATTATAAGGTAAGGTCCAGCGCTGCCAATTGACATGTATGTGTCACATCGTGGTCATCACATCTTCCTATACTATTATCTAATTTTATGCTTTCCCCAGCATCTCCAACAAAAACTCACTTTATACTTCCCATCCAATTCTAAGCCTTTAACTTCTCTTTCCCTATATAATTTATAGGATACATTAGCAAATCCTGGTTCCCTAACTCCTTCTTTTATTATCCTAAATACCTCTAGTCCACAAATGACACATGTACCTGACACTTCCCAATCTAAGAGCTCTCCTCGCTTTGCTAAGGGATGCATTTTTCCCACCCTTAATGGAACACGTTATTAGAATTTACATTTGCTGCGGACAACAGAATTATTTCTGGATTTAATTGGACTGTATTTTTGGGTGGAGAGCGTCCCTTCTCTTTTATCCCTCTCTGCCCATTGTGTTTTCAACCATTTCATATGTCCATCTATACTATGATCATTACTTACTATCTCATCCTCCTCAACCCTAGCCTTTTAGGTTGGTGGTCCCTCAACATCATCCCTCTGTCATTCTTTTTCCTTAATTCCTTGAGAATCCATTTCCTCATTCTCACCCAACCTACATGGCCTACACTTTAAGGTATAACTTTTATTATATGATCAATTTCCTCCTCTGGAACTTGCATTATTATATTTAACTCTTTTATCTCGTTTAAACCCTGGGCTCACAATAATTTTTTATATATGCGTCTCTTTCTTGCTTTAGTCTGTTTTTTGTTCCCCGCTCAACTTTAGATACTCTGTCTGGGTCATAAATATGGGAGGGGGAGGGGCTCCAGGTTTAATTCTGTGTTTTAGATACCATATTGGTGGCTTTCTTAACTGTCTGAGGCCCTGATCCTGCACTGGTTCTTGGCTGTTCCTGGGTTGAAAGTCCCTGGCTGTAGGAGACAATCTGCTCATTTCTTGGGACTCTACTCTGGGCTGCACTTGTCTCATTTGGTTAGCCTGTGTGATCCTTTTGGGAGAAGATCTGGGTACATTTCCTCTCTGTACTTGTCCCTGATCTTGAAATCCTATTCTGGGGCTTTCCTGATATTGCTGCCCCCGCTGATACTGCTGCTGCGGTCTGGGGATACTTTGCTCATCTGTCCAACTATCCCTCCTTATTTCCCAGGCATGAGGTATTATTATTATTACTCCTGGACAACTGGTCTGTCCCGGATTTATTATGTGCAACATCTGTACCCGAGCCACATCGCTCATTTCCCGATTATCCTTCTGGGGATTTTCCATCTTCTCTACTCCGGGACTATTCTCCGGGTTTTCTACGTATGAATCTAACTGAGTTAATTTAGAGTACATTCTCTGATACAGCTGAGGATCTGGTTTGGTCTCTGCTCTAGTCCCCTTCCTCCTCTGCTCCTCGTTTCCTTCTGACTAATTTATTTACTACTTTAGTTACGTCACCGTTTTACTCGGGATTGGTCCACACGATTTTTACTCTCAAATACACTGACGCACGTTTTTACTTTTCGGACACGTCAAAGGTTATATAGGCTGTTTTTCTCGGGTCAGTCCCGCACAATTTTTTACACTCAAATACAATGACGCACGTTTTCGGACACGTCAAGGGTTACATAGGCTGTTTTTCTCGGGTCAGTCCCGCACAATTTTTACACTCAAATACAATGACGCACGCTGACACGTCAAGGGTTACATAGGCTGTTTTTCTCGGTCAGTCCCGCGCAATTTTACACTCAAATACAATGACGCACGCTGGACACGTCATGGGTTAAATAGGCTGTTTTTCTCGGGTCAGTCCCGCACAATCTTTTACACTCAAATACAGTGACGCACTTTTTCGGACACGCCAAGGGTTACATAGGCTGTTTTTCTCGGTCAGTCCTGCGCAATCTTTTACACTCAAATACAATGACGCACGCTCGGACACGTCAAGGTTTTGTGTAAGACGGTTTTACCGATTTTACGCCTCCTACACACTGCTTGTAAAATGAGGCAATCGGCCCCTTATTTCTAATATCTACTATGCGTACCTTTACCACTAATAAATATCAGACCAGTATTCGATCTTTGGAAACGTAGCCTTCACGAAAACTTTGGGGTGCCTCATTACAAGTTTCCTGACCGGAATGACCCTAGTCGGAGTGGCCAGTTCCTTTCGGATCATTCCTATTAGACTCACCTATTTTTATTTTATTATTATTATTATTATTATTATTATTATTATTAATTTTTTTTTTTTTTTTATTCTATTTATTTTTATTTTATCTATCTTTATTTTATTTTTGTTATTATTATTTTATCACTTTATTATTTTATTTTATTTATTTTTATTTTATCTATTTTTATTTTATTTTTATTATTTTATCATGAAGAAAAATAATACCATAAATATATAACCGATATATAGTTAATCAACGAGGATAACTAACGAACCTAATTATCTGAGGGTCAACAGACTTCCGTTAACCTCGGGACAGGATTTATCAACGCGCCCGCTTCCCTTTAATCAGACACGACCTAGTTTTACGATACCCTGTCCCTGTTCGGGCGCCATGTCGGAGCTTGCGCTGCTTAGATATAGCACGGGAGCCTTTTAATAACTCCCGGGGTGAGAGCTCAGTTTATACTTCTGAGAATAATCCTATTGCTAATGTTTTATTGTTAACTAATTAGTCTTATCCTAGGATTACCAGGGATGGAGTTTTTAGATTCTCGAAATACCTGTATGATAATTTAATTTGCCCTATGACCTCTTTTATCATGCCAAGTACTACGCCCTGTCACCCTACGCTCACAATCTACTCACATAGGTCATTCGACAACATAAACCATGCTAATATTCTCACTGATAACTCTGATCTCTGTTACTTTTGGATCATATCCCCTTTTTATATCCTGTACCTTTTATTATCACTGATTAAATTATTTTTAAATATCTTTGATTTCACCACTAATTACTCTAACCTTTTTTATTTTATATCATATTAAACTGATATTGATATTGCCACTTAATTAACCCTAATTGACACTGACAACCACTTTAACAGAATGAGTCTTGCTGAGATTACCACCAACCCCTGACCTTTCGATCATCTTAAAGTTACAGTTGCAATTATTTTAATCTTTCTCAGTTCTGAATCATACCTGGCTTAATACCAATAAACAATTCAATACTTAAACCATAATCAGAATAACATCAACAATGATTCAAAGCTTAGACTACACAGTTAATCAGCATTAATATTGCTACACTTTCATGTAAATTCATACTCACACTGTCTCAGATGTGACGACCACGAGGATGTGATGTGTGTGGCAGCTCTGGGTGTGAGGTCTCAATCAGACAATGAACACAGATGAAATCAATTTCAGGGAACAATACTCATTTCAAGAAATATTTATTTCCCTTACACAAGATAAACATCTGGTCGTCTGAGAGGTCTTACCGATTTCTTAAGGTGTTCTAAAAGATGAAGTGAGAGTAAATGACCAAGTTTTAGTTAAGAGATTTAGAACTTTTTACGAAGTTCCCAACAAAACCTCAAAGGTCCTCTGTCCACTACTCGGTTGCACCTAACCGTTAGGTTATTCAGACTAATTTAGGTTGTCCAGAAATGCAACTTTTCGTGAAAACACACTTCACCCAATAGAGCTCACCTCACCCCAAAAACCAAGGGCAATTACCTTACCGGGCCAATCACCTGTACATCAGAGGTACAAATGGCAAAAGGCCGAAGACTATTCTCAGACTCCAGCTTTTATTGAGCCCCGCGCCGGTAAACACCCACCGGTCCTTAGGCTCAACCAATTAAATTTTACAAATACAAATCAATGCCTTATTTGTCTTTTTAGACCCAACCAATCACAAATTAAAACATCTTTCATGGCATTACATCATTAGTCACATGTCACAGGTTTCAGGTGGTTTTCTTCAACGGATTCAGTCTAGACTTCTTGCTGGTTTTCATTCAAGTAAGGTTACTTTGTGGTTAACACCTCTGCTTATCTTTAGCTTATGCATGCAAAAACTACAAAAGGGGTTCAAAAGTTAAATTACAATGTGCCTTATATAAAATCAGAAGATGAAATAAAAATGAATAATAAAAAATGAATAAAACAATAAAATGAATAATGAATTTAATTCATGAGTAATAAAATGTACAATAAAATGAATTATCAATAAAATGAATTATCAATAAAATGAATGAACAATAAAATGAATTATCAATAAAATGAATTACATCATGAGATCTCACAATTATCATTAATGGAATCAAAACAGAAAAATATAAAACTCAAAATAAAATAACTTTTCCCTTTTGGTCATTCGTCAGAAAGAAAGAAATATAAAAATCTCATTCACACCTCTTAACATCCTCCTCTGAGATTTTTATCCTTAACATTTCTCATTTACATCAATTTCAGGCCCACTGGAAATTAAGAACAATCTACAAGCTTCACGAGTTTCATGTCAGTGAATTTGTTGCAGTTTTCCGGTCCTCTGATCACTTTCCGTGCATTTAGTATCACACGTTCACTTTGGTTTATCCGCATTCAGCCCAAACACCTGGACGACATAATTTTTAAGCTCTTCTGAAAATTCACTCCATTCTGGAGCTGGGCATGCATACCAAACATATTCTTCTGCTGTTGCTTTAAAAATGCATTTACTGTATATTCTCTCTACATGGCTCTAAATATTTTGCTGGCCAAAATTCATCCCAAAACCTCAAGGGCATATCACTTCCTCTCCTAACTAAATCCCCCATTGTACTACCTTTTGATTTTCATCTATTCCTTCAGGATTTATTAATTCTTTTCCTGTTTACCAGTTAACTCAGCCATATTCAAGTTATTTGAGCAACTTGGCAATTCTCCATGTTGTTCCATCTCCTCCTCAGATCCCAGATCTATCACTAGTACATCCTCATCACTATCACTGTCCTCTCTCTTTTTCTTATATTCCATAATCACAACACACTTTCACGAACCCAGTCTCTCTTCCTGAATCGTCCCTTCCTCTCTGTGACACAAATTGTGCTCCCCTGAGCTATTGTATCCAGTTCAGATCGCTCTGGCCTTCCTTTGTTCTTTACCTCAATTCCTATATGGGTTTCAAAATATGGGGAATCCAAATATATAGAGCATTTGGTTCTCTCTGTTGGTATCACCTTATCTTTAAATATTAAAAAATGTACCAAGCATAATCCGTCAGGTTGTAATCTACATATGTTCGATGGGATTGGGTACGTCAGGATTCCCGGGATCCGTGTATGTGTAAAATCATATGGATGGCGGGTTAGAGTTAACGTAGACCTGCGTCTTCGTCCCTCGTGTCTTTGATCCTGATGTATTATCCCCGAAGCCTCTCCTCCCAACTGGAGATGGTTTGATTCTTCCTAACAAATACACGACATGAGTAACTACAACCCACATTATTTCTACGTTCAACAACCATAATATAATTATTAAGGCTCCTGCCACCGTCCATTCAATAATTAGTCTAATGGCAATACTTTTTCCCAGAGTTCCAATAACAATATCTCTGACTGTAACTGCGAGTAACGTCATGGCCATAACATATAGAACAAAATGAAAAGCATAAAACAAGGGTTCTAAATTATATTCTTCAATTGATCCTTTCATTATCACTTGTATTACAGGTAATACAACATCTTCACCTATAAAGCAAGTCACTCCTATAGCCAGCCAGGGATCAGCCAGCTGGTCTACAGACATTCCAGCTACGGGGTCGGCTAAATAAAACAACCCCATTTGTCTAGCTATTCCTATTGTATACTGCTTTACCAACCCCATACTCACACTAAGTATTAATACAATTAATAATACCGATCTAGGTCTAACTTTATTCAAATTCTCCTTCTTCTGCAAAAATATTACCAACAAACTCATAATAGTAAGAATCCATAGCAACCATACCTGCAAAGTTTCGTTACTGTTTATATTCCCGGACTTTATCTGTGCCGTGTAATTTTCACTGGAGTTGGACATGATTTAAACAAAAGACTTCTTCCTTCTGTCTCTCTGAGCCCTTGTGTCTGACTTAGTTCCGGGTGCTGCGTTCGTCTATTTTTAGCACTTCCTGTGCCTCACACAGGGTGCAAAAATCTGATCCACCCCTCGCTCCTCCTGTATTAGAGCCCTATACATGAACTCTCTGTCTCGGGCATCTCTTCTCCTCTTATATCCCCTGCAAGGCCAACACAAAGCATCTAAGTACAGACATTAATTTTGATAACACGACTATTTGCTATTACTGATCGCACACAAAAAATTGTCCTGTGCTCATGGCGTATTCTTTGTTTGACACAATAAATGATTTCGTTGGTATTGGTTTAATAAGTAATAGGTTAACCTTCTCTGGACACTCGAGAGTCTTTTAATATTGTCTCTAGGGTTTTGTCTGGATCCGTGAAAATCATTCGTTTACCCTTGGATCTTGTATCTCTTATTGTCATTAAGTTCCAGCGCCAGTACACTCCTTTAGGGGTGCATGTTGCATTAGACGAGTTACTTTTAATTGATTTTAGTCTTTCAGGGCCTGGATACTTGGTCCTCATATTATGGTGCCAGTCTCTATTAGGGCTCGCCGCCCACATAGGTACCGAATCATTGGTCAATATATACAAACACGACAAAGACGACTCCCAGTTTAGACCAGAGGAGTTGTTGTTAACTAGCAGTATCTTACATTTACCGTTATCAATGCTGATCATTGAGTTGCTTTCATTAGCTTTTCCGGGGTCATTAAAAGTGCCCACTCTTAGCGTGGTGCAATTTGTCATATTATATACGCCTGTTGTTCTTGAGAATACTTCGTACATGATCAACTATTTATGCCTTAATACTGTTCCATATTCTGGAATTTTTCCACTGAACATTCGGTGGAGTGGAGCCATTCGCTCCCTGTTCTTCGCTCTCTAACCCTTCCCTGGTCCTGAAATTCTGGATTCAATAGGAAAGGTGTTGGAGCTCCTTCTATTAGCAGCTGGTTGACCTCATTAGAGAGGTCTTTTCCTCTATCATCCTTTTTAAGTATGGATTCTTCCTCCATATTTCTTCCGGCCAGTCTTTCTGCTGGTATTTTTCGGCTTCTATATATCTGATCCTAGGTGCGACATAAGTTTTGTTAATCTTTTGTCAGGTTTCCAGCATTACATGCCTTGCTGAGCTCATTTCCCAGCCCCTCCTTCCTGTTTGGGCGAAGGCCTTCTTGGTACATGTAACATTCAGATTCTGCTTCATTGAGAAACCATCCATGTATAACAAATTATCCGCAGTCCAGTCTACCTGAACAATTTTCAGCGTTTGAGACTCTGCACCATAACTTTGCTCTAAGTCTTCCCACGTCACGTCACTAGCTGAGTTGTCACAAGCTTGCTCATATGCTTTTATTGACATATTTATAAAAACTTTCATTAACTCGGTTTCTAGGCATATTGCACGATATTGGTCGAAAGTAATGTTAAATCTGTTAACTGGGATTGCAAAGTTACTCTCGCATCTATTAATTCTGCTCTCTCTTTTAGGTTTTGCATTGTGGTTAAGTTTCCTGCCTCGGTGCTAGAACTTGAAGTAGCAGCAGTTGTAGCCATGGTTACTGTAGTCAAGGTGCTAACGGAAGTAGCTGCTGTTAGGCTCTCAACCGCAGAAGCTACAATACTGGTTATAATCACATACGGATCCTTCTCCTGCATATCTCTGGCCAATTCTATCTTATGTAACTGGAGCCTTGCTCTTCAACTTATAATATTTTTTATTGCATTTACAACTAAGCTCGTACAACAGGCTCATATTTCCTTCTCTTCTACTTTATCACAAAATGTTTACTTTCTTCAAACTATTTCTCCCTTTTCACTCAGGTCACAATAATTACAATCGCTCCTTTATCTGGCACGTATTTGTATATTCCTCTATTAGGCCCTGTATTATCACCAATCCTCTTTCCTTTACTGTGGATTTTTGCGTTAAGGTTTTCCCAGGTGCGCCAATATGGACATTTTGACCCCGGAACTATCCCTTAACTTTTCAAACACCTCCTGTTAGATTTCTACCATTATAATTCCAAATAGCCTGTGCTCAATGCATAGGACTCATTCCCATTCCTCATATTTCTTATGAACCCCATGGTCCATCATGCGTTTCATTTATCACTTTATCCTGATAACAGAATGGCACTGGGTATTTATTTATGCTTGTCTACTATTCCCTGTATTCAGCTCCTTTCTCTAATTTCCAATGACTCTTTATTATACCCTTTTCAGTATACCTCTCCTCTAAGAGCACTACAGCTATTCCTACTCCAAATCCAATTGAGAATGCCAACACCAAATAATTCATCTTCAAGGTTACTAATAGGAATCAAGCCTAGGAGAAAATTGCTGGTATTATATATATATACGGAATACTATGGTTATAATCACAATCAACTACTATTACAACTATGAAATTATCATATTATCATTATTATCATTCATAATATGAAATTATTAGATTATTACAATTATAGTATGTTATAAATATTACAATCATAATATTTACACTTATAAATATTTTATAATTGCACATAAGGAATATTATATACAATTATAAGGTAAGGTCCAGCGCTGCCAATTGACATGTACGTGTCACATCGTGGTCATCACATCTTCCTATACTATTATCTAATTTTATGCTTTCCCCAGCATCTCCAACAAAAACTCACTTTATACTTCCCATCCAATTCTAAGCCTTTAACTTCTCTTTCCCTATATAATTTATAGGATACATTAGCAAATCCTGGTTCCCTAACTCCTTCTTTTATTATCCTAAATACCTCTAGTCCACAAATGACACATGTACC
Organism: Odontamblyopus lacepedii; assembly: GCA_034769755.1. Lineage (NCBI taxonomy): Eukaryota > Metazoa > Chordata > Actinopteri > Gobiiformes > Gobiidae > Odontamblyopus > Odontamblyopus lacepedii. Next base: position 5,419,464 of record CM068363.1, read on the forward strand.
TGACACTTCCCAATCTAAGAGCTCTCCTCGCTTTGCTAAGGGATGCATTTTTCCCACCCTTAATGGAACACGTTATTAGAATTTACATTTGCTGCGGACAACAGAATTATTTCTGGATTTAATTGGACTGTATTTTTGGGTGGAGAGCGTCCCTTCTCTTTTATCCCTCTCTGCCCATTGTGTTTTCAACCATTTCATATGTCCATCTATACTATGATCATTACTTACTATCTCATCCTCCTCAACCCTAGCTTTTTAGGTTGGTGGTCCCTCAACATCATCCCTCTGTCATTCTTTTTCCTTAATTCCTTGAGAATCCATTTCCTCATTCTCACCCAACCTACATGGCCTACACTTTAAGGTATAACTTTTATTATATGATCAATTTCCTCCTCTGGAACTTGCATTATTATATTTAACTCTTTTATCTCGTTTAAACCCTGGGCTCACAATAATTTTTTATATATGCGTCTCTTTCTTGCTTTAGTCTGTTTTTTTGTTCCCCGCTCAACTTTAGATACTCTGTCTGGGTCATAAATATGGGAGGGGGAGGGGCTCCAGGTTTAATTCTGTGTTTTAGATACCATATTGGTGGCTTTCTTAACTGTCTGAGGCCCTGATCCTGCACTGGTTCTTGGCTGTTCCTGGGTTGAAAGTCCCTGGCTGTAGGAGACAATCTGCTCATTTCTTGGGACTCTACTCTGGGCTGCACTTGTCTCATTTGGTTAGCCTGTGTGATCCTTTTGGGAGAAGATCTGGGTACATTTCCTCTCTGTACTTGTCCCTGATCTTGAAATCCTATTCTGGGGCTTTCCTGATATTGCTGCCCCCGCTGATACTGCTGCTGCGGTCTGGGGATACTTTGCTCATCTGTCCAACTATCCCTCCTTATTTCCCAGGCATGAGGTATTATTATTATTACTCCTGGACAACTGGTCTGTCCCGGATTTATTATGTGCAACATCTGTACCCGAGCCACATCGCTCATTTCCCGATTATCCTTCTGGGGATTTTCCATCTTCTCTACTCCGGGACTATTCTCCGGGTTTTCTACGTATGAATCTAACTGAGTTAATTTAGAGTACATTCTGATACAGCTGAGGATCTGGTTTGGTCTCTGCTCTAGTCCCCTTCCTCCTCTGCTCCTCGCTTTCCTTCTGACTAATTTATTTACTACTTTAGTTACGTCACCGTTTTACTCGGGATTGGTCCACACGATTTTTACTCTCAAATACACTGACGCACGTTTTTACTTTTCGGACACGTCAAAGGTTATATAGGCTGTTTTTCTCGGGTCAGTCCCGCACAATTTACACTCAAATACAATGACGCACGCTGACACGCTAAGGGTTACATAGGCTGTTTTTCTCGGGTCAGTCCCGCATAATTTTACACTCAAATACAATGACGCACGTTTCCGGACGCCAAGGGTTACATAGGCTGTTTTTCTCGGTCAGTCCCGCAATTTTTACACTCAAATACAATGACGCACGCTGACACGTCAAGGGTTACATAGGCTGTTTCTCGGTCAGTCCCGCACAATCTTTTACACTCAAATACAGTGACGCACTTTTTTCGGACACGCCAAGGGTTACATAGGCTGTTTTTCTCGGTCAGTCCCGCAATCTTTACACTCAAATACAATGACGACGCTGACACGTCAAGGTTTTGTGTAAGACGGTTTTACCGATTTTACGTCTCCTACACACTGCTTGTAAAATGAGGCAATCGGCCCCCTTATTTCTAATATCTACTATGCGTACCTTTACCACTAATAAATATCAGACCAGTATTCGATCTTTGGAAACGTAGCCTTCACGAAAACTTTGGGGTGCCTCATTACAAGTTTCCTGACCGGAATGACCCTAGTCGGAGTGGCCAGTTCCTTTCGGATCATTCCTATTAGACTCACCTATTTTTATTTTATTATTATTATTATTATTATTATTATTATTATTATTTTATTCTATTTATTTTTATTTTATCTATCTTTATTTTATTTTTGTTATTATTATTTTATCACTTTATTATTTTATTTTATTTATTTTTATTTTATCTATTTTTATTTTATTTTTATTATTTTATCATGAAGAAAAATAATACCATAAATATATAACCGATATATAGTTAATCAACGAGGATAACTAACGAACCTAATTATCTGAGGGTCAACAGACTTCCGTTAACCTCGGGACAGGATTTATCAACGCGCCCGCTTCCCTTTAATCAGACACGACCTAGTTTTACGATACCCTGTCCCTGTTCGGGCGCCATGTCGGAGCTTGCGCTGCTTAGATATAGCACGGGAGCCTTTTAATAACTCCCGGGGTGAGAGCTCAGTTTATACTTCTGAGAATAATCCTATTGCTAATGTTTTATTGTTAACTAATTAGTCTTATCCTAGGATTACCAGGGATGGAGTTTTTAGATTCTCTAAAATACCTGTATGATAATTTAATTTGCCCTATGACCTCTTTTATCATGCCAAGTACTACGCCCTGTCACCCTACGCTCACAATCTACTCACATAGGTCATTCGACAACATAAACCATGCTAATATTCTCACTGATAACTCTGATCTCTGTTACTTTTGGATCATATCCCCTTTTTTATATCCTGTACCTTTTATTATCACTGATTAAATTATTTTTAAATATCTTTGATTTCACCACTAATTACTCTAACCTTTTTTATTTTATATCATATTAAACTGATATTGATATTGCCACTTAATTAACCCTAATTGACACTGACAACCACTTTAACAGAATGAGTCTTGCTGAGATTACCACCAACCCCTGACCTTTCGATCATCTTAAAGTTACAGTTGCAATTATTTTAATCTTTCTCAGTTCTGAATCATACCTGGCTTAATACCAATAAACAATTCAATACTTAAACCATAATCAGAATAACATCAACAATGATTCAAAGCTTAGACTACACAGTTAATCAGCATTAATATTGCTACACTTTCATGTAAATTCATACTCACACTGTCTCAGATGTGACGACCACGAGGATGTGATGTGTGTGGCAGCTCTGGGTGTGAGGTCTCAATCAGACAATGAACACAGATGAAATCAATTTCAGGGAACAATACTCATTTCAAGAAATATTTATTTCCCTTACACAAGATAAACATCTGGTCGTCTGAGAGGTCTTACCGATTTCTTAAGGTGTTCTAAAAGATGAAGTGAGAGTAAATGACCAAGTTTTAGTTAAGAGATTTAGAACTTTTACGAAGTTCCCAGCAACACATCAAGGTCCTCTGTCCACTACTCGGTTGCACCTAACCGTTAGGTTATTCAGACTAATTTAGGTTGTCCAGAAATGCAACTTTTCGTGAAAACACACTTCACCCAATAGAGCTCACCTCACCCCAAAAACCAAGGGCAATTACCTTACCGGGCCAATCACCTGTACATCAGAGGTACAAATGGCAAAAAGGTCAAGACTATTCTCAGACTCCAGCTTTTATTGAGCCCCGCGCCGGTAAACACCCACCGGATCTTTAGGCTCAACCAATTAAATTTTACAAATACAAATCAATGCCTTATTTGTCTTTTTAGACCCAACCAATCACAAATTAAAACATCTTTCATGGCATTACATCATTAGTCACATGTCACAGGTTTCAGGTGGTTTTCTTCAACGGATTCAGTCTAGACTTCTTGCTGGTTTTCATTCAAGTAAGGTTACTTTGTGGTTAACACCTCTGCTTATCTTTAGCTTATGCATGCAAAACTACAAAAGGGGTTCAAAAGTTAAATTACAATGTGCCTTATATAAAATCAGAAGATGAAATAAAAATGAATAATAAAAAATGAATAAAACAATAAAATGAATAATGAATTTAATTCATGAGTAATAAAATGTACAATAAAATGAATTATCAATAAAATGAATTATCAATAAAATGAATGAACAATAAAATGAATTATCAATAAAATGAATTACATCATGAGATCTCACAATTATCATTAATGGAATCAAAACAGAAAAATATAAAACTCAAAATAAAATAACTTTTCCCTTTTGGTCATTCGTCAGAAAGAAAGAAATATAAAAATCTCATTCACACCTCTTAACACATACACACACACTTTATCAACATGCCATTGAATGAAGACTTTCAAAACTCATTAGGAGCTACTACTTGTGCATCGAGAACATATGTACAAGATCAACAGGACCTGAACAATTCTAAATATATTAAATACAAAATGCATGAAGTGGACTATGAAATAGATCCACACAATAACTTTTTTTCATCTATTAAAAATGACTGAATATTACTCAGAGCAGTTCAAACAGACTATCCACTATGATGAAGCCTTGTCTTTTGTGTACTTTAACTGCAGAAGTCTAAATGTAAACTTAAGTAAAATTAAGGAATATTTACAGAAATTTACTCAGCCATTTTAGCATAATTGCCTTAACAGAAACATGCAGGTAAAGAGTTGAACCTTGCATTAGAAGATTATGAATTTGTATGTGTAAATAGACAGAATAGAGCAGGAGGAGGAGTAGCACTGTTTGTAGATAATTCACTGACATTTAAAATTATTGATAACATGACAGCTGCTATTGATGATGTATTGGAGAGCATAACAATTGAGATCACTAAAGAAAAACAGAAACATGTAATAGTCAGTAGTGTATATAGAAGACCAGGGTCCAACATCGAACAATTTACAAACTGGATGGAGGAATCCTTCTCTCAAAAGGCACATAAAAATATGTTTATATGTCGAGATATCAATATAGATCTCAGAAAATCATAAATCAGCTGAAGATTTCATAAATACATTGACAATACATTTATATATGTTAATAATCACACTCAGAGTGGAATATTTCTTACTGATATCTCAGATCATTTGCCAGTGTTTACAGTGTATCAGTAATTTTGTTTGCTTGGTCTTCGTATGTCATGTCAAGTTGCACTTAAACGGGTAAAAAATGAACCATCAAGGCAGGGCCACAATAATTGCCCTACTTCTAATGCCATGGCTGACTTATGGGAACATTGCCCATCTGACAGACGCTGGCAACAGGTTACTCACCTAAAGCCACGATGAGCTCCTACTACATCGGACCTCTCTGCTGAGTAAGACCAGGACTGCTGTCACTCTGCCACCGGAGCTCCGACCAAGAATGCGGGGAAGACGTGGTGGTGTCCAGAGCAGGATTTGGAGACTTCCATTCAAGCCTCCTCTCCCATCCATCATTATATCAAATGTCCATTCACTGTGTGATAAAATAGATCTTCTACACACCAGATGACAACTAGAAAGGGCTTTCAGGGACATCTGTGCCATTGCCCTTACGGAAACAATGCTGGATGAGCTTATCGCCGATTCCGATGTCAGTTTGGACAATTTTACCATTTTGCGATCTGACAGGGCTGAGTAGGGTGTGTGTTTATAAATCAATAATAGATGGTGCACAAACATCAAAGTCCATCATAACTCATGCACACCTGGCCGAGAAATACTATGTCCCACCGTCCTTTCTACCTACCTAGGGAAATCTCTACTATCATGATCAGCTGTGATTATGTCCCTCCCAGTGCGAACAACATCACGGCAGCCGAGCTAATTGCCGGGGAAGCTAATGACATGCTAGCTAAGTACCCCAGTGCTCCGCTGTTCATTATGGGGGATTTTAACAACAGTATGTGGACATTCCGACAAGATGGGCAAACATCTTGGATTTATGCTACAGTAACACTGCTGATGCCTTCCGTGCCCGCTCATATCCACTGCTTGGGACTGCGGATCATAACATCATCCCACTACTTCCGCTGTACAGACAACACCTGAAGAGACACTACCCGGAGTGCTACAGCATCCCACAGTGGTCGGGGGAGGCTATTGCATGTCTACAGGGTTTGCTGACCTGCACAGACTGGGAAGTTTTTCAAGGGGACATTGATCACGAGGCTTCTGTGATCACTGATTATATAAACTTCTGCACTGGCACCTGCATTCCTGTGAAAACAATTAAGAAATTCCTCAATACTAATCCCTGGGTTACTCCCAAACTAAGACTAAGTTTGAAAAAGAAATATAAAGCATTTAAGGAAAATAATTTGGCCGACATGAAAAGTGAAATCGCGAGGTAAAAAATATGGTACTGAAGGCAAAACTGAAATACAAGGACAGATTAGAAAAGGAGTTCTCCAATATGGACACAAAACAAGCATTCCATAAAGTAAGCACAATAGCAGGCTGCGAACCCAGACTCAGAGACTTCTGAAAGAACTCCCAGCAGATGACCAGGACGCACCACTCCCTTTCACAGTGGAGGACATGAGACTCCAGCTCAACGAGCTGGGAAAAGGCCCTGGTCCTGATGGCATCTCAGCCAAGGTGCTGAAGAACTGTGAGCAGGAGCTAACCTCGGTTCTTCACTCCCTGTTCAAGGAAGTTCTTCTCACAGTCCACCATTCCAACCATCTGGAAAACATCCATATTAATCCCTGTACTAAAGAATCCCAGGCCTACAGAGCTCAATCACTACAGACCTGTGGCACTCACCTCCATCATAAAGAAGTGCCTGGAGAAACTGCTGTTGAACACCATCTTGCCGGTTGTTAGTTCGCAACTAGACTCACTCCAGTTTGCCTATAAGGCAAGGAGGGGCACGCAGGATGCGGTAGGTTGTCTGCTGCACCTTCTCCTCCAGCACCTAGACTCACCAGGACACTTCGCCTGGATCCTCTTTGTGGACTTCAGCTCAGCCATTAACTCCATCCAGAGGCACCTGATGATCTTAAAACTACAACTCAATGTCCCCTCCAGACTGATCCACCTCATCTACAACTTCCTGAGCAACAGACAGCAGGTTGTACAGCTGGGCACGACCACATCCTCTGCCCTCACTATAAACACCGGTGCTCTGCAGGGATGTGTGCTTAGCCCATTTCTTTACACTCTTTACACAAATGACAATATCAGTCCCTCCACAAACATAACATACCGTAATTTCACGACCATACGGCGCACCGTACGAAAAGGCGCAGTCTCAGTTTTGTGTGCCATTACTGTATTTAACACACACATAAAGCGCACCGTACGAAAAGGCGCACAAACAAGCATGCAAATGTGCGTATTGAAAAATATATAGGGAGCAAAACTGAGTTTGGTTGTGCTTTATTTAAGTACTAATTACAACAATATTAAACAATAGTCATTATTCAAATCCGTCAAAGTCCTCATCCTCTGTTTCGGAATCGAACAGCTGCGCAAAATCCATAGCAGGTCCACTTCGCTCCTCGCTGTCGGAGTCACTGTCTGTACCGTGCGGCTCCTCAGAAATTATACCGGCTTTTGCGAAAGCTCATTTAACAGTACCAGCAGACACGTTAGCCCAAGCATCTACAATCCATTGGCAAACTGTAGCGTAACTCGCCCGGCGCTGCCTTCCACCCTTCGTGAAGCTGTGGTCTCCTTCGGTCATCCATCGCTCCCATGCCGCTCGCATCCTTACTTTGAACGGCCGGTTCACGCCGATGTCCAGCGGTTGGACTTCTTTCGTCAGCCCTCCCGGAATCACAGCAAGCGTAGCGTTCATTTGCTTCACTTGTTTTTTCACGTCAGCGGTGAGATGAGCACGCATAGAGTCATAAATTAGAAGCGATGGTGATGCGTGGAAAAAACCACCCACTCTCCGAACATACACCTCCCTCAGCCACTGTTTCATCATTTGCTCGTCCATCCAACCCTTTTCGTTTGCCTTAACAATGACTCCCGCTGGAAACTTCTCCTTAGGCAAAGTCTTTCTTTTAAAAATCACCATCGGGGGCAGTTTTTGTCCATCGGCGTGGCAGCCAAGCACAACAGTAAACGAAGCCCTTTCGCACCCCGTTGTGTGTATCGACACCGTGCTGGTCCCCGTCTTCTCTACCGTGTGACTATTCGGGATGTCGAACGTGAGCGGCACCTCGTCCATGTTAGTGATGTGGCTTGGTTGGATCCGTTTGTCGCTGATGTGCTTCCTGCAGTACGAGCGAAAGTTTGTCAGCTTTTCATTGTAATCCGCCGGCCGTTGCTGCGCTACCGTAGTCCTGGTCCGGATCGATAAATGGCACCGTCTCATAAAGCGGAAGCACCAAGACGGACCTCCTTGGAAATGTTCGATTTTCATCTCTTTCGCTAGCGTTTCTGCCTTTAGGCGCATAGTCACCGTCGAAACGCTCCTGCCACTCGTTCTTTGCTCTATGATCCACTGCTCGAGTCTCGCCTCCAACTCTGGCCACCTCGCCTTATTTCCGCGGAAACTCAGCTGCGTCTTCTTCATCTGTCGCAGTTCGTTTTCCATCTTCCTCCACTTACGAACCATCGACTCGTTAATGTTGAAATTAACGGCGGCTCGATTCCCATGTACCTCCGCGTAACTGATCGCCGTCAGTTTAAATTGAGCTTCATAGGCGTGTCTCTTTGCCATTTTCAGGGTTGTTAAAACAGCAATGTTGTGCATAAAGCACATACCTGTTCTTTTATACACAAGCCACGCCCACACTTCCCCCTTTAACGTTCTCATGCTTTTTCTAACACGTCCGCCTCACATAGGGCGCACCCCTTTTTCTATCACGTCCGCCTCACACAAGGCGCACTGCACGAAAGGGCGCGTGGCTCATTTTGAAGAAAATCTAAGACGTTTATATGCGCCTTATGGTCGTGAAATTACGGTACCTCAAATACTCAGATGACACTGCTATCCTAGCCCTGCTCAAAGACAATAATTCAGTTTTGGACTATCAGAACACAATGATAAAATTCACTAAGTGGTGTAAGGATAACCATCTCCAACCATCTCCACCTCAATCTCATTAAAACAAAGGAACTCATTTTCAACCCTCCCTCACCACAGCCACCAATCATCATTTGCAACCAGACAGTGGAACTTTCAAAAATCTTGGGGTCACAATAGACAAGGGACTTACATTTGATCAGCACATCACAGACATTTACAAAAGAAGCCATGAACAACTGTCAATAATCAGAAAACTCAAAGGACTCTATGTTTCTCCACATTTACTATTACTGTTATACAAATCCATCATACAGTCCATCATGTTGTCTTGTTCCACCTGCTTTTTCATTATGCTCACTGTTAAAAAATGGTCTAAACTCAGAAAAGTAACACACACAGCTGCTAAAATCATAGGACTCCCCACACCCAACCTCGCAGATCTTAATAACAGGGCCATTGGATGCATTGCACTTTCCATAGAACAGGACACCACTCACCCACTACAGGATCACTTCACCCCTCAGCCCTCAGGACGGAGGTACAGGGCGCTCAGGTGCAGGAGGGCCCGCTTTAGCAGAAGCCTGATCCCCTCGGCCATCATGTTTTTGAACAGTGGACCCCGATGAGTGCACTGTAATGCCTATTGTAATGTGACAGTCTGTTGTGTTGTCTTTTTTCAGTAGTTCGGCAGTGTTTACGTGCTCAGACTTTTGACCGCCGTGACACGAGAGAGCTAACGTGAGAGCTACAGCCATAAGTATATAAGCATGTATAAGCTATATAAGAATATATATATATATATATATATATATATATATATATATATATATATATATATATATATATATATATATATATAAAATGGTGCAGACTTGTGATTCTCCAGGCTGGAACAACAAAAATCCAACTTCAGCTTGTCCCACTCTGTTCCTCCTCTCTCTCTCTCTGCCCGTTCTAACTCCATCTGGTGAATTTGGGCATCAGTATATTCAGGTTCATAAAGATCTCCCCATGGCTCTGTGCTAAAGGCAATGTCTTAATCATCAGTGTCGTAGCCACACATGTTGTCGTGAAATTTCCGAGCCGTAAACACAGTGAAACAGGCGCGACTTCACCTGGAAGCAGCGTGGAGTGACATGACCTGAGAGAAAATAGTACCAAGCAATTACGAGGTCTGACTTTTTGCAAATGTATCACTCTTTTGAACACAAATTGTTTTAAGAATAAAAACACTTTATCACTTCATCAGCACCGAAATTGGGGAAGGACTCGGCTCACTGGAAGCTGTCGGGAGGTAAATCAGTCTTGATGCACGACACTGCTGATGGGGACATACAGATTCATATCAAAAATCCTGAACTATCCCTTTAAGTAAGACATCTTTAATTCTATTTGGAAACAGGAAGGTTGACACACAAATAAATGTCATGATAGAAAGGATAAATATTGAAAGAGTTCAGCAAAGTAAATTCCTGGGGGTAATAACTGATGAAAAACTAAACTGGAAAATACACATTAAATATATCCAATCCAAATTATCGAGAAGCATTGCAGTGTTTGCAAAAGCACGACAAGAGCTAGAGAAAATATCTCCTCAGCAACTGTACTATTCACTCATTTACCCATACTTGAGCTATTGTGCAGAAGTTTGGGGAAATAATTATAAAATCAATATATATCCATGAACAACTTTACAAAAATGTGCTATTAGGATTATACACAATGTGGGGTTCAGGGAGCACACAAACAGATTATTTTTAGAATCAAAAGTCTTACATTTTCCCAATTTAGTAGAATATTTGTCAGCACTTATTATGTTTAAAGCAAGAAATCTTCAATTACCTGTATATTATAAATATTCAAAATGTATTTATAGAAAGTGGGGTGCAACCTAAGAGGAACAGCACAATATAAACATGCTCCAGCACCGACCACAAGGAAGAGTTTTTATGTATCGGTCTGTGGGGTTAAAATATGGAACAGCCTGAGTGATGAACTTAAACATTGTTAAAACATTAAGCAAAATGATACAAATCTAATTTTCTGAGTCGTTATAGTGATGCAATGATGTAATGGTTAGTTTACTAAATGATTGTAAATGGCTTTATCTGTAGACATTGTAAATTCAGGTTGTACAGGATGTAAAACCAGATAAATGTGATGAAGATGATTCAGAGGAAACCGGACGTCAATAGTAATGCTTAAGTATATGTAAGGGGTGGGATTCAAAACGTGACCCTTTGAGATATGTTTACATATGTAAAAGAAATGATATTATCATGTCTACACGTACATGCATATGTGTAAGGTATTATGTACTGTATATTGACTCTGTGACATACTCAATAAATTCACTTTCATCAATGCGATGACATCTCCATGGAGACAAGCAGGAAACAAACCCCAGCAGAAAGATTACGTTGTGCAGCTTTAGTTACCAGATGCCTAGTGGAGTTATGAAGCCATAACAAATCCCATGTCCTCAAACAACCTCTCTTACTTAGATAATTAAACACGTTTTAATTGTTATGTGAGCAGATGGGGGAACAGGAGAACCGGAGAGCAAGGCACACACTGAAGTCATTAGTGAGGCTGGATCATGTGTGCCAGCCATCTCCAAGGGACAGTGTTTATGTATTTTGATGTATTTTAACGAACAAGCGCTCACTGGACTCTACAACTGGAGGGCTTAGAGTTAACTCCACTTTTTTTAAATTTTAAACATTGTCCCATTTTGCATAAAGGTTTGAGATTTCCAATAAGATCTAGTTTACTTTATAAATAAGATATCCAAAATCGCCTCTGTATTTTTATAACTACTATATGTAAACAGAATCAGATTTACTGCATATTATTTACACATATTTTTTCCCTTATTTTTAAATTAGTATTATTAACTGTAAGATTCTGTACAAGGCCCCGCCCACAAGCCTTTTTTTTGGCAAATACAGCATTTTCAAAACAAAAAAAGGTAACATGGTGATCTAAATATGTGATGTGTTACAGTTAATACCCCATAGGAGTCAAATAGTCCCTCTTTACCCCCTTTTCCCTTTTCACCTGATTTGTCTTGGCTTCAAAACAATAAAATATAGGGTTTTCTCTCTCCCTCTCACACAGTCCTCCATTCTTTCAACCCTTCTTTTCACCTGCGTGACGTGGCCCCCCATCAAACGCAAACCTACACAAAAACTACATCAATCATTTGTGCTTCATTGGTATGATTATGTATCAGTCTTTAGCATGGAGTAACTTGCTTTTGATTCATATTTTCTAATAATATTTTATAATAATACAGACTTTTTCACAGCCTGAGGTCATTTATCTTCACTTGTTTTGCTAAAGCTGCTGCCGTCAGCTGAGCAGAAATTATGTAATATCATTTCTGCCAAAATAATAATGAATAATTTTAGAAATATACTCGCAAAAATGAAAATTGTCAGAGCTCAAACAAAATACAGACACTTTGTAAAAGTTTCTGCCTGAGCATATAACCTTTGAGGGCTGGTTGACGTCATCAGCTGAAAATGAAGCTGCAAATATCTTAAGAACCATAAACACACAAATAAAACCTTTTACAGCACAAATGAATGACTCAATTTTGGGCATTTTAGAGCATTTTGAAGCTTCCTGGGGGGCTGACCCCAATTTGACCTTAATATCCTTAATATCTCAAAAAGCAGCACAAAACAGCACAAACGAAGCACAGATAGACATAGTTTTTGTGTAGGTGTGTGTTTGATGGGGGCAACTTCACTCAGGTCTCTTTTTCTATCTCTCTCTTTCACTCTCTTCTCTGGAGTGAGAAAACTTTCACAGGCTCCTCCCCTCTCAACACCATACATACATTTTAAGGTATTATTACTCACAAGGCTGGTAGAATGCCCCCTGCTGGTGTGTGTCAGTACATTTCCTCTGTCCCAATGTCCAGATTCTGGAAATCAGATAAACGTTAGTGTTGACTGAAAGCTCCTAAAAGTGAAAACATCATATATTACATGACTCCGGTGGTATTATATGCCTGTGTATACGTGCGAGTGACTGGGTGTTTTCAGTATCCTGGTTATGTGAGTGTCCTGGTGATGAGAAACCAGGACACTCTGACTGGGTTTTTCTGGTAGTATCCAGGATATTGTGGCCTGTAGATGCAGTATCCTGATTTCTCAAAACTGGGGCTATCCATGATGGCGACGCACACAGACGCAGCGGCTCGGAGCTCCTACTATTTCTATAGTTTCACTTTGTTGGTGGTGCTGTGTATCATTTCGTCTTGGGATATTCCAGTACAGCAGAAATGATCTTCTACAACTAAACAGCGGACATCACCTGTCAGCTCAGGTTTTCATCCCTCCGGAGATCACCAGACCGCCTCCCGGGACACCCACAGCAGAAGGCCAGACGAGGAGATGCTGTGAGCGGAGGCAGAAGAGAGGCAAGTGTGGTGGCATGTGGGCTGAGGGCTTCAAACCACCACTCCCGACTATCTTTCTCTCAAACACACAGTCTATACGGAACAAGATTCAGCTGCAAATGAGCACACGGGGGGACATTAAAAACTGTTGCTGCATGATTTTTTTTCGGCGACCTGTCTAGACAGCGTCATTCTGGATGCAGCTATAGAGTTATGCGGTCGCACCGCCTACTGAACACTTCATCATGACATGCCCTGATGCTGCTGCCAATACTGCTGCTGTACTGATGTCATACTGTGCTAAATGCTTACAACTGGGTTATTTAGGGGTTATTTATTTCACTTGGGTTTGCACTTTACCAACTTTGCACTAAAGTTAAAGTAATAGTAGCAGTTATTGTTCCAAAACGACTCAAACTTCTACCAGGACTTTTTAGAATATCTAAGAATATTTTATACTTATAAACAAAATGAAGCAGTCTCCTGCTTAATACAGCCACATTTAACACCAGCCTCACCCACAGAACTATAATAAAATCTGAAGGTGAACCCAAGATGGCCTGGTATTGTTTTCAGTGGTCTGTGCTCTGCAAAATGGACTCTTCAGAGCTTTTAAATGTTATAGTTGTTTCTTCTCATTGACCCTCTAGACTTGTATGTGGAGTGATTCATGCATGTTGATTCATCTTTAATCATTTATTTTCAAGAAGCTATACTGTATTGTAGATCAATTCATGTTTTCACTGCGGCTGGTACACGCCCACTGTGATGTATTAACTTTGTTCTACAATTTTCTTAATCTGTAATACACATAGGATTCGGCAGCGTCGCATCGTCATTTTGGTACAAATGAAAGTAAAAACGCTCTAGTGTGATGTGCAGATATCCACAGGAGGGGCCCACAGCCTGCGGCGCTTTGTTGTCATGACGTTTACGCTGACGTCAGCTCCCATTGGACACCGCAGTTTTCTAATGGAGAAGTCAGCGGATTTGTTTCTTTTATTAAATTGGTTTACACGAATATTTGAAATGGTCCAGGATATAACTATAGAGCAGACATGGGAGAGAGGGGACAGAGGAGGACAGAGGACACAGAGGACAGAGTGGGAGACAGAGTGAGACAAAGGACAGAGAGGACAGAGACACAGTGGTGGTAGAGTGGGGCTGATGGATCATGCACAGACAGGAACATACAGAACAGAACAAAATAGTAACATCACCTTCACACAGTACTTTCACAGAGTAACCTCGTGGTGCACTGTGTAATATGTACTTAAAAGGGCTCTGATTTTTACAGTCTGAAAGTAACTTCTTAAAACTTACTTAAGAACAAATATTGTGCAGGATTTCTATTGTGTCCAAATGTCCAGTTGGTGAAAAAGTAGTGCAAATTTCCCACAATGGCCCTTGAAAAGTCATGATATTCGGTGGTCACTAGAGTGGTCAATATAGACCACAATGCACTGGGAGAGTCGGGAGAACAACGGCGTACAGCGACAGGTGTTTAACTGGACACAACCCGACTAAATGAAGCAGATAAAAGTGCTGGTTTATGGCTCTGATCCTGATTCTGATTCCATTTATGTTAAATTCATAATGACAAAATTTGTATGATTATTATTAGTCCATAAACACTGTCAGTCTGATCTGATCATTATTTATGACAGAAATTAAGTTTTATGAGCGTTTACCGTTTAGACTTTTTCACCTGACTCGACTGTAGTGAGCTGTGTGTCTGTCTGAATCTCTCTGTGAATGAGTGCACTGTAGAGGGCGCTAAAGAGTGCAGGCCTGTAGTGAATGAGGGGTTAGGGAATAGGGTGGACATCTGTGTGTGGTATGGGTCATGTGTGTGTTTTGTAGTAGTTGGTGTGTGTGTGTGTGTGTGTGTGTGTGTGTGTGCGTGTGTGCGTGTGTGTTTTGTAATGGGTTTTGTGTGTGTGTGTGTGTGTATGTATTGTATGGGTGCACTTGTTTTTCTATTCCGGTGGGGACATGAACCTGATTGAACAAACCCATGGGAATCCCGAGGGCAGTGGGGACCTGAGTTTGAGGCCCCACAAGCACAACAAATGCAAATGATAAAAACACCTCTTTTAACATGACATAGTTTGTTTCACCGAAGAAAAAGTGTGTGTATAAAGTGTGTTTCAGAGTGCGCCCCCTGTGGACAATACTGGAACAACTGTGTGTGGCAGTGTGTGTTCATCTGACATATCAGGTCCTCACCGCTACTACCATGTCCACCTTGGGCGAAAATATGTTATATTCATTATTAGGTTTATTGATATTCTAATCAAACTTGTGATAGTTATTTCATTGTGGATTTGGTTGGACCAGAAGCGGAAGGGAGGGGCTTATCAGGTGAAAGAGCCATTTTCAGATTTGGCACGTGTGGATGAAGAAAGCGTGGATTATAGACAAAATGAGGTAAGAATGTAATTCTACAACATGATGACCATGACCCATTTAAAATGTTGGCTGTTGTTGGTGGAGTAATGTCACAAAGAAAGTTGTAAATTAATAAAGTGCATGACCCCCAGCGGACCCTGAGACTCGTTTGGGCAGTCACACTGTGCTATTGTCATGAACTCAGTGGTGGATGAAATACTTAATTTTGTTACTTAAGTAAAAGTACAGATGCAGGAGAAAAAAAAATACAGAAGTAAAAGTACTAAATGCAAAAATCTGCTTAAGTAAAAGTATTGAAGTACTCCCATAAAAGTGTACTTCATAAATAAAAAAAATAATAATAATAATAATAATAATAATAATAATAATAATAATAATAATAATAATAATAATAATAATAATAATAATAATAATAATAATAATAATGCATCAGTTTTATATAGCACTTTTCAGGACACTCAAAGACGCTTTACAGAGCATTATTCATTCACTCCAAACCCGGTGGTGGTAAACTACTATTGTAGCCACAGCTGCCCTGGGGCAGACTGACGGAAGTGAGGCTGCCAATCTGCGCCATCAGCCCCTCCGACCACCACCACCATTCACGCACACACCACTTTCATACTAGGCAATGTGGGTGATGTGCCTTGCCTAAGGACACTACGACAGTTTTTGCCACTGGCGCCCCACTGTGGCACTTGGAATTCCTTGTGGTCTCCCAAGTACTAACCAGGCCTGGCCCTGCTTAGCTTCTGAAATCTGACGGGATCAGGCTTTGATGAGCCGGTATGGCCACAAGTATTCTCCATAGATTTTTAGAGTCATTAAAGCATCAAATGTGTTTTGTTAAAGAAGGGATTTTCCATCCATCCATTTTCTTCTGCTTATTTGGAGCCGGGTTGCGAGGATAGCAGTCTAAGCAGGGACTCCCAGACTTCCTTCACCCCAAACACTTCCTCCAGCTCCTCCTGTTGCTGAGGCATTCCCAGGCCCAGAGACATAGTCCCTCCAGTGTGTCCTGGGTCTCCCCTGCCCCGGGGGAGACCCGTTCCAGTGGGACATGCCCAGAACACCTCCCGAGGGAGGCGTGCATGAGGCATCCGGAACAGATGCCCTCCCCTCAGCTGCTCCTCTCGACGTGGAGGAGCAGTGGCTCTACTCTGAGCTCCTCCCATGTGACCGAGCTCCTCACTCTCTCTCTAAGGGAGCACCCGGCCACTCTGTGGAGGAAACTCATTTTGGCCGCTTGTATCCGTGATCTCGTCCTTTCGGTCACTACCCAGAGCTCATGACCATAGGTGAGGGTAGGAAGGTAGATTGACTGGTAAATTGAGAGCTTTGCCTTTTGCCTCAGCTCCCTCTTCACCACAGCAATCCAATACAGCGACCGCATCGCTGTTGATGCTGCACTGATCCACCTATCAATCTCAGGGGGATCTCATTCGTGAACAAGACCCTGAGAGACTTGAACTCCTCCACTTCAGGCAGGTGTTTGTTATGGACAAACTGTGACTAGCACGGAAGTCCAATAACAGAACACCGCTCTGGTTCAGATAAGGGAGGCCGTTCCTCCCGATCACCCCTTTCCAAGTGTCACTGTCGGTGCACTGTCCAGTACCCCTCCCAGAGACTCCAAAAAGGCCGGGTACTCTGCACTGCTGTTCGGCCCATAGGCCGACACCACAGTGAGAGACCTGTCCCCGACCCGAATGCACAGGCACCCTCTCATTCACCGGGATTAACTGCAACATGCAGCAGCTGAGATGTGGGGTAATGAGCTCACACCAGCTCCCCACCGCTCGCTGTGGCCAACGCTAGAGAAATGAAGAGTCCAACCCCTCTCAAGGAGTTGGGTTCCAGAGCCGACTATACCTAGTTGGTAACACTTGACCTCCCACACAAGCTCAGACTCCTGCCCCCCCAGCGAGGTGACATTCCATGTCCTCAGAGATAGTCTCCATGTCATCGGGGCCTTTGGTCATAGTCCAGATCCCTCCGCACCTGCCCCTATGGCTGGGTCAATGAGAGGGTGGCACCATGTTGCTCCTTCAGGCTGTGCCTACCCCGGGCCCCGTGGGGAAAGGCCTGGCCTTTCCCATTCACTCAATGTTGACAAAAGTAGCGCAAAGCGCTCCTGTCCCCCAAACACACTCCTGACATGAAGCTGTATCCAAGCCCCCATGCCGAAGGCATGGCCCGTATTTATGGCTGCTAAAATGAATGGAATTCATTGGGGGTCAATGGCCGACCCCGATGAATGACGGGCGTGTAAGGGCTCGTCATTCACCAATGACCCCACAGTGAGGTGGGGAATCTCGAAAGCTTTCAAAAAATGTATAATATGCGTTTCGTATGTTCAAGGATATATTGTTTTTGCTATTAAAAAAAGTTACAGCTGCCCTAGAAGCCCTATGGCTCATGTATTGATCCATGTGCCCGCTTATCTTAGCCGTGATGATGCCTGACATGAGCTTCCATGTTGTGGAGAGACAGGTTATTGGCCGATAGTTGGATGGGACTGTACCCTTTGCGGGATCCTTCAGGATCAGGATCGTACATCCTTGGGTTAGCCATTCAGGGTGAGTCCCATCCCTTAGCAGCTGGTTCATTTGTGCTGCTAGGCACTCGTGGAGAGCAGTGAGCTTCTTTAGCCAGTATGCGTGGATCATGTCAGGGCCTGGTGCTGTCCAACTTTTCATGCCTGAGACTCTTTCCTGGATGTCTGCCACTGAGTTGGTAACTGGATTCTGTTCAGGGAGGTTGCTGTGGTCTGCTCTCAGAGCCACCAGCCACTGTGCATCGGTGTTATGTGATGGTTCTCTTTCCCATATGTCTTTCCAGTACCTCTCAGTCTCCAGCCTTGGTGGGTCTGCTCTGCTGTTATTACCCTGCCATTGAGCGTACACTTTCGCAGGTTGTGTTGCGAACAGGCGGTTTATTCGTCTGGCTTCATTCTCTCTCGTGTACCTCTTCAGGCGGCTGGCCAAGGCTTGGAGCCTTTGTTTGGCGGTTTTGAGTGCTTCAGGTATGGGCATCTGGCTGTACCTCTTGGGTACTCGCTTTTTCATCGCACCTTTCTGGGCCTCTGACAGTTGGCTCACTTCTCGCCGCACTTCCTTGATTTTAGCCTCTAACCGTCTTTTCCATGGTGAGTATCGTATCTCATGGCTCCCATGGTTGCTCTTATAGCCCAACACCTCTAGGATCACTGCTGCTGAAGTGTAGATCAGCTCATTGGTTTCAGTGATGGTTGTGATAGGGATCTCTGAGTGCAGCATTCACATCCTCTAGCAGACTTTCAGATGGTACTTCACTTAGCCTGTGTAACTGGTGTCGGGGTTGCCTTGTGTTCATCCGGGCCATGATCTTATCTTTCAGGTCAGTCGCTGCCTCGCTCAGCGTGGAACTTATTGGGGCTTCCTTCCCAGTCTCTGGTTGGGGAGTTAAGGTTAACTCCCCTCTGACCTGGCGTCCTGGCTCCCCCTTGCCGTAGCATTTGTTTTGTACCTCGTCATAATAATAATAATAATAATAATAATAATAATATATATATATATATATATCTATATATATATATATATATATATATATATATATATATATATATATATATATATATATATATATATATATATATATATATACGCATTTCTCCATAACTTAAGAATTTTTTTTTTTTTTTTAAATCAAGGTTAAATTAGGGAGTACGGTGCAGTTGCGCCCTCCTAGCTTCCTAGTTTGAGTCAGGACCTGAGCAGCACAAATGCACGGATACGTCTCTTCAAGTCTGCTGACAGTAGACATATGCCCACTTTTAAGATTTCTAGTAACAGGGCTAGAGATATAAAACTTCGCACCTGAATAAAATGGGCCACATGAAGTTGTTTTGTGTCATCATTCAGAGTTGCTGTCAGCAGAGGGCGCTCTAACACAAACTGTATCATTTGGAAATAGGGACTTTGTGTTTAATGTGTTTTCCATACAGGCATTTTTTACGTTCTAAAAGATGAAAATATAAAATAAAAATCTAAATATGTAAATAAAAAAGAAAATGATCACAAGATCATGCACACATGAGAAAAAATTTATATTTATTACATTTTTCCCCCCATAAATTTATATTTGAATTGAATGAAAAAGTTCCACAGTTCCAAAAAGCAGTAGTAGAAAACAAAAATGTGAAATCAAATCAATGAAAAATGGTGAAGCCAAAATTGGAAACTGAATTGTGAAATGTACAGTATATATTAGAAATTATGTTAAAATCTTGTCTCATCTCGTTCTCGTGGAAATTGTGTCTCGTCCCATCCCTATAAAGTTCTAAAATAATACATTGAATGAGAGGGTGTGCTCAAACATTTCACTGATTTCGATGCTGCCAAGACATCAACAACAACATATTAAGCAAAACATATAGAATTATGTAGTAAAGAAAAAAAGAGGCTGTTATTTAACTTTTTTTCCTTTATTACATAATTCTATACTTCTTGCTTCATATATTTCATGTCTTCTGTGTGTATCTAAAATGTAGAAAGTGGTTAATTTCAAAAAGAAAACAGCATTGAATGAGATGGTGTGTTATACTTATAGTGTGTGTCGGTGCTGCCATGGTGATTGGAGCACTCGGGGACCTCTCTGCCCAGAAAGGTGCAGTACTTGCAAAGATACTGCTAAGGATTCTAGTAGAAGATCCAAGCATGGAAACAGGGACGAGACTACCTGAGGATTGTGAGGAGGAAATATGAATAGAGAGACAACTACGAACAATTTTCAGCCCTGACGAAAAACAAAACTACAGTAAACATGACATCACAAGGTGGTGTAGTGCATTTTGAGCTTTGGAGATGTAGACTTAAACGTGTGAATGAAACAAAACATAACTCCAGTATGTCCAGTAATGAACAGCATTATAACATGGCTTAAAAATGGGGACAGACAGTAATAGGACTATGCAGTATTTGTAGTGGTTCACATTCAAATAGAAGGCAGTGATTTAAATGAATTAGAGAAAATGATTGTAAAAACTTGTGTTGCACGTTTATTTATTCTGTTGCTACTGTTTAAATTTTAATGCATGCCCTTATTTTTATGTCCACGTTTTTATTATTGATCTGTCTTTAATGTTGCACTGTAATGCCAGGGCAAGTTCCTGTTTCCACTGGCAATGACAATAATATTTTGAAAAGGCCATTTATGCATTTGTGATCTCACGATTTGATTATTGCAACTCTTTGCACGCTGCATTCACCAGGCCCAGATCAGCATACACAGGTCCAGAACACAGCAGCTCGTCTTTTAACAGGAAAGAAGCGCAGGGACCACATCACTCCTGTTCTTAAATCCCTGCTCTGGCTCCCTGTACATTTTAGAGTCAATTTTAATATTGTAATGATTGTTTTAAGAGTCTTAATGACACCTTCCTGTTTATTTGAACTCCTTCAGCTCCATGTCCCATCCAGAGGTCTGTGCGCTGCAGATCAGCACCTCCTGGTAGTTCCTAGGACCAGGCTGAGTAGAGTCCTGCAAGGGTCTGATTTTGACAAACCGCACCTGTCTGTACCCGTCATACCTCAACCTGCACCTGACCCATTTTCCAACAGAAATTAAGTAAAATTCTGCACCAGATCCGACACGCGATAAATACACACCGACACCCGAACCAGAATGAAAATCAGTCCAAGAGCCAAAAAAGAGCAACACAACTTTGTACTCTCCACTCGCTAAGTTTCTTTTCAGCTCACCGGGAGTCATTTTGAACTACAGGACATCACATGTGTGGTGGGAAATGAAAGTGGCAGAGATTTCTGGGAATGTGCATGTGCAGAAAAAACATGGATTTCCTTGTACATTTAATCATCGTGTAAAAACAATGGCATTTTTGCATTTCGCTAAAATAGAGCTCTGTTGATGTTCATGAAAACCGCAGATTAGCCCCACGCTCTTCTGCACCCACATCCGACAAAGACAACATTTTATGCCTCCACAGATCTGATTGGTACCTTGTGGTGCTGAGTTTGCCATTAATTAGGCTCATGATAAAGCTGTTCTCACAGTCACTAAGGCGACAGATGAATCTGTGCATTAGACGGTGCAGATTTGCATGAAAAGTTACTTGCACTTTCCCATCTCAGCCTTTTCAGTAAAATCCTTAGGCAGTCATTATATGCCACAATGTGTATGCTCGCCTTTTTGTAGTTTGACCACAGATGTGCAGTATAAAATGCAGTACAGTACATTTAAAAAGTCTCTTTTTCACTTCCACTGTACAGGTACCAAACCTGTGCAAGAGCATGTTCGCCCGTGCACACATCATGCAGCATTGTCTGTAGATGTCCTCATCATCTGACTGATCATCTATGATAATATGTCCCAAATATTTATATTTGTTACATACAGTTAAAACATTACCACACAGTACAAACTGAGGAAACTTTGCATATTTATCATCCTTAGCAGGAATTCTATGGCTGGAATTTGAATAACAAACAACATAGACTTGGGTGAAGGGGATTCTGTAGGCATTTTTCTTCATTTGATGCATTTTACAGGGCAGTAGTTTGTTCATTAAACACAAGCAGGTGACTGTCATATTATATCAATGTGAAAATATCAATGTGCATTAAAAATCTAAAGAAATGCCAACAGTTTGTTTCTATACACTTCATATTACTCAGAACTTAGATTAATATTCCAACTATGTTTTAGAAAATAAAAGTATTTTAAGGTTATTCTCAGTCGCACCACATGACATTTTACACGAAAAATGCTTCATATAAATGTTAAACATAGATTTATGCAACTGACACTGTAAATATTTGAAAAAGTTCAATAGAAACAATTTTTATATATATTTTAGAATTTGCCTGTTGAAAATCCTTATATGTCATTGACCCACATACATAAAGCACAATGTCACTGCAAAGAATTAATTCAGTTCTCAGGTGAATCCAAGCACCTTCTTAAATCCACTGTAAGATAAATGTAAAAACTGATGGCCCCACACTGATCAGTTTCAATATCACACAAAGACTCCCATAACTACATAGGCTCACGCCCTAATCCCGCACACTTCTGTTGCATTTGATCCTTGTGTGAACAGACGTCGGCGTGAAAAGCGTGGACCTATAGCGGGATATTCTTATGTGCTGTTAACACATAAACACGGGGTGGACACATGCGAGCCGCCCCGTGTGTCCCGGTGATAGAATGCTCTCTGGCGTGCACATGCCTGCCTCGCCATCCTGCCAGACTTAATCCTCTTTGTATTTCGGTCCAGGCAAATGTTGAGCAGAGGAGGGGGGCTATTCTTATGCCGTTGCATGCTAACTCTGCCCACCAGCTGCACCAACACGCCGCGGAATCCCTGACCACACGGAAGTCTTCTGTAGTGTTTTGGGGGAAGTTTTAAGATCATATTGTGATGCAGGGTTTAGGATTTTAAAACAAAAACTTAACGTCCTGGTTTATCTTGGATTAATTTAACTACCAGTCAAAAGTTTGGACACACCATCTCATTTTTTGTTTATTTTATCTACATTTTAGAGACAAACAGCAAATATGTGAAGTGAGATACATGGAATTAAGTAGTCATGTCTTCAAGTAAAGTACAGTTGCATGATTAAAAAAGTATAAAATAAATAATTACTGTTGCCAAAATTGTACTTAAAGGATGTATGTAGCCTTTGCTCACTATAATACTCCCTACAACTGTACAACAACTCACCCTTATGTAACAGTTATTACTCCCTACAACTGTACAATGCACCATTATTCAACAAATAATACTCCCTACAACTGTACAACAACACACCATTATTTAAGAGATAATACTCCCTACAACTGTGCAACAACTCAGCCTTATGGAACAGATAATAGTCCCAACAAACAGGAGAAGTCTGGAGTTTTATCTGTGACTCAACTAAACAGACAATATACAAACTTTTACAGTTTTACAGAAGATGACTTTGGAATAATAATGAAAACAAAATACAACTCCAGATATGTTTCTGATGAGGGGACAACTTGGTTCCAAGGTCAGAAAAGTCCATTTGATATGATCTGTGCTCCTTAAACAATGGTCCCGTTATGGAGCATCCTGTCCTGCCTGTGGATCTGCTACTGTGCTCTGAGACGTCAGAGTGAGGAATGAGAGGAGCCTGTGGTCACACCGATCCTGGGAGCGCTCTGAGCCTCTGTCACCTAGACCCCACTGTATAATTAACCCAACAGCACTAATATAACAACAGTCACACCACACACACACAGCAAGGGCTTCTCTCATTTTAGATTTTTATTTATATGCTGTCCACAGATAACAGGTACTACAGGTCTATGTGTGCATCCAACCCCCAAGAAGAAGCATCGGAACAGGCCCAAGAAACAAAGCTTGAGACTGAACTGCTACCTTTTACAGCTGCAAGCAGACAAACTGATCTTTGACCATGATGAGGACTTACAGGATGAGATCTACATGTCCATGCTCATCAACAAAAGGGTAACATCTGAAGCTGATCCAGTGGATGTCAGTGTATCTTCAAAGGTCTCCCTTGAAACAAACTGTTCAGAGTGAGACTGAAACTCCCACAGCTAACCCTGAGTGAGTGGAAGTGAGTGGGTCTTCGTTTGATCCTGAGTGGCCTTATGAGGACAATACATCAGTTGTTGGTTCAGAGACAAAATGCTGTAAAATCGATACTCAATTCCCAAAAGAAAGAAGAATCTAAACGGGGCAAAGAAACAAAGCCTGAGGTTGCACTCCAACCTGCTGGAGCTCCGTGGTAACTGATGCTTGAACATGATGAAGACTCAGATGACGAGATCTACATGTTCATGCTCACCAACTATACACGCCGCAGTCATGGCATGTCCCACACAGAGGAGCCTCAGTCACCACCTGTGTCAAACCAAACCACAGGGAGCAACCAGCAAAGACCTCAGGCTCATGGAAAACCAAAACCAAGACATTTCTACTAGAAAGAAGAGCTTTTGAATAAGTCAAACATGTGAACATATTTGATATGAAGTGTAAGGATAGAAAGCATTTGGTTTGGGTTACATGCACGTGTGTGGTAGTTCTGACCAAAAAACTTTCAGTAATGTTTATCAAGTGTGCAGTATGTGGGATTTCACACAAAGTGCTTTATTGACAGCTATAACCAGATTTTCTAATGGAAGATAACCATAATATGAACAGATAGAGGGTTAGATGGATAGATAAACAGATAGGAAATTTAAAAAGTTGCATATAGAGCAGTGATTTAAAGGTGCACTATGTACATGTTCTGGTGGAGGGTTCGTCACCTAAAAATAATATGGTGGTGTTATTGGTTTGTGTGGATAGATCCGGAAATAGATAGATATGGAAATGAGCACAAGACACCACCAGGTCAAGGCACAGGCCAGGTCTGTGGAGAGGTGACCCCACTCACAGTAAGAATGCATATTTTCATGGTATGACTGTGGAATATTCCAGCCATACCAAAAACAAGCAGGTAGTACACCCTTCATCAGAAAAGTTATTTAAAGTGCTCAAGTGGCTTAAGTCAGAGTGCTGGCTTAAGTCTGCAGAGTGCTGTCTCTGGATGGGACATGCAGCTGGAGGAACAGATCAGCTGGAAGCTGATGGATTCTCAAGAGTTTGAAACTCAAACCTGGCTGCACTTCAACTCGCAGCCTAAGGTTAAATTCAGTAGTTTACTTCTATGGGGTATTAACTGCTAACACATAACATATTTATCACTGTGTTAACCTTTTATTGTTTTGAAAATACACACAACATACACAAGTTTATTTTGCATAATTCTCCCTTTTTCAATATAACAGAACATTCCAACCAAACAACAGCATTGTCATGGAAACAAGCAGGTGGCATACATAGTCTCCACTAAAAATGTAACACTGTGAGTGCATATTTAAGGAGTAGTAAGAATCAGTGATGGATGAAGTGCTTACATAAAAGTAAAGATAACAGGGCAAAGGGATACTCAAGTAAAAGTATCACATGAAAAAATCTATTTAGGTAAAAGTATTAAAGTACCATCCATCCATCCATCTTCTCCCGCTTAATCCAGTTGGGTCGTGGGGGCAGTTTGCTGCCCAATACTCATAGCACCTGACCCCCCCTATGAACCCCTCTGCAGGTGGTGAGCCAACAGGAGGGTGGACATTATGGTCCTTGATGTTAGTTCATAGGGGTGCGGCCATGTTTTAGGTTGATGGGGGAAACCGGAGTACCCGGAGGAAACCCATCCAGACACAGGGAGGAACATGCAAACTCCACACAGAAAGGCCCGGGTGACCCGGGGATCGAATCCACAACCTTCTTGCCGTGCCGCCAAAGTACCTGTTTAATAAAAAAAATACTTAAAGAGTAAAAAGTATTTTGCAGTGAATTTTAGAACAATTAAAGGATGAAATGTAGTGATTTTGAAAATGAGTTAATCGGATTTTAAGCGATTTGTTTGATTTCTTAATTTTTGTAGCTGGTTTTTATTTTTGTTTGTTTGGTTTGCACAAAGTTGGGATGTGAAGTCAAATAAAATATGCTAAAAAATAAGTCATTTCAGCAGGTCTCACACCATCAAGAAAATTACTTTTTACTTTTCAGTCCAAATCTAAAATGTGGTGGAGCAGAAATTACAGATATCCGCTCTCAAATTTAGTGAAGTAAAAGTAAAAAATTATCCTATGGAGTACGAAAGCTGTGTGCATGGGATAGAAATCTGTGCATATTTGGCTGTAGTTGAACATAAAATAAATATTCGTAAACTCTCGAATGAGTCCAGTCATACATAAAATGTGCTGTGTGTATTTTATCCATCAGAATACCAATTGAAAAGTTACAACATCAAGAATTACAATTACGAATTGAAAATTTACAATTACGATTATTATTCTTCAGTATGAATACGAATTCACAGATGCGACTCTACTGTCAAAAATACATCATCACTTCACTTGGTTATAAAATGGCAGATCTTGTGTTCAGCCTCTTGGTGTTAATACCGCCGCCATCTTGGTACAGGCTTCCCTGGTCTAAAGGGTCACTGACCAAAGCTTTTCACAGGATCAATTCATCCATCCATCCATCTTCTCCCGCTTAATCCGGCTGGGCAATTCAATTCAATTAAATTCAATTTATTTTTGTAGCACCCAAAATCACAACAGTTGTCTCTAAGGGCGTTCCAAGATTTTGATGAGTAAACATACAACACAGACATTTCAAAACAGGAATAAACAACATTCAAGCGGCAAATGAAACATCGTCCAGTCATCTCCTGTCCTTAGACCCTCCTTCTCAGCAAGGAAAAACTCCAAAAAACCCAGGAACCTGGGAAAAAGAAGAAACCTCGGGAAGAACTACAGTGAAGGAGAGATCCACTCCCATGGACGGACAAGCTATAGATGTCCAGGCCCGTGGGCCAGTTCGGTATGGCCACATCTACCCAGGTGGGAAAGGAGCCAGGGAGGAGCCAGGCGAGGAGGAGGAGGTCAGGCGAGAAGGAGGAGGCCGGGCGAGGAGGAGGAAAGTCAGGCGAGGAAGAGGAGAGGGTTTTGTGGCATTCTGCCCTGATGTAAGCTTTTCAGAAGCCCCACTGGATAATCGCCTTTGAGAGCCACCATCCACACAAGTACATATTTGAGTCAGTTTTGCTGCGGATGCAGTGTTCGTCCACACTAAGCTGATGGAAAACGGCTCCAGAGATGCCTGAAAACATTGATACGCTGACGTAGAACCTCCACATGCCATCCTTATTCGACGTCATTGTGAGTTGCACCTTCCTGATTCGCTGGGTTCGTGACATCGGTCATGTGACACTACTGCGGAAATCCAGTGTTACTGTTAACTTTTTTTTCCTGTTCAAGCCCCCCTAACCGTGGTTGGGGAGCACAGGGGAGATCTTCTTCTCCTAGGGACCGGAGTTAACTCCCTTTGAGGACCTCGTGCGCTTGCGGTGTATAAGGAAAAACGTAAATAAAAGGAGGCAGTTCGCTGAAGAGTCGGCTTTATTTCACTCACTACACTCTCTTAGTGGCACCCTTTTCTTCCTCTACCTGCCCGGTCGCCGTCTCTCCTCTCTCTCAGAGCACACGCGGACACACACCCAGAGCGAGACCCGGGTCCCCTGGTCCGCGCAGACATACTTCTCGCGCGCCCCCGGCGCGCGCACACAACCACCCACTCTCTCTCTCTCTCGCACTGAGCCACAGACACAACACAGACACATCTCACAACACTACCCCCACCATGGACTGGCAATTAGCAGAAATTCCATTCCATCTATATCTCTATATACAACTGGTACACAATCTCCATATCTGTAGGCCTAAAATTTTGAAGAGACAGCTGTGTCCAATACATTACAACAATTAAAACATTTTAGTAGGTAGGTTAACTATAACAAGTGTCTATTACGTGATAACAGTAGCTCATTTAGCAGTAAATGTATGTGAGTGACAAATGCATTGCAACGCAATTAACTCTATCTTAGCAAAAGAGTATATTACACTTAAAACACCTGTTCTTTGGCGACCGGGCTGTAATACTTAACTAACTAGTTATGAATACATACATTGTAGAAAGGGTACATGTAAAAGTATTGTCTCTTCAGCTTTTCTCTTTTTTTTTTTTTTAACATTGAACAAATGTGCTGAACATTGCAGACTCAAAAAAATATATATATATAAAATATAAACTGTAGAGCCTCTAGTGCAAATAGGAACAGACAGTTTACTCTAGGTGACCCAGTCTCCGTACCGGTCCGGTCCTCTGCGCTGACGTTTGGGCCGTGGGCCATGCTGCGCCGGCTGGTGTGGCTCTCCCACCGCACCCCCACCATAGTCAGAGATCACATGGGAAGGAGTGGATGGAAGAGACCCAGGCATATTAGAGTCAGGAGCAGGTGGAGTCAACAGCTGGGAGTTAGTGGGGTCGTCACTGGAGGCAGTAGAGAAGAGGAGATGCAGGCTGAAGTTCTGGTCGGCTGGGTCTCCGTCCACAGCTGGTGGTGGAATCTCGGACGGTGTCCAATTCTGGGGGTGGTCCAGGACCCAGGAGTCGTCGAGAGGCTCACGGCTGCGATAGTGTTTCAGCTGGTCGTGGTGGACGACTTTTCCTTTGGCTCTGGGGCTCTTTTGAATGCGGTAAACAAGATTGTCCAGCTGTCCCGTGACGAAGAAAGGTCCTTTGTAGGAGGGGAGGAACTTTTTCACTTTGTTTTTGACATGACGTGTTCCTTTGATAAGATACCAGACTGCGTCTCCAACTTTGTACTGCGTGTGGCAAGCATTTTTGTCGTATTGCCTTTTTGCACGTGTGACTGACTCACCAAGAGCTTCTCGAGTGATGCTGTGAGCTAATTCCAGCCGCTCACGCATTTGTTGCACATACTCTGGAGCTGAAGGCACAGGGTCAGAGTCTGGGGGCAGGCCAGCTACAAGGTCCACTGGCTCACTTATTTCGTGTCCGAACATCATGTAGTTGGGAGTGAAGCCAGTAGCGCTGTGCTTGGTCGCTCTGTAGGCCATAAGTGCATATGGAATCATCAAGTCCCAATCCCAGTGACAGCGTTCTGCGGTAGAAGCGAGTATTTTCTGGAGTGTGGCATTGAAACGTTCAACTTGGCCGTCGGACTGTGGTCGGAATGGCGTAGTGTGAGTTTTCTCGATGCCAAATAGGCGGCACATTTCTTGAAACACCCCTGATTCGAAATTGCGCCCTTGATCAGAGTGCAGAGAGTGAGGCATCCCAAAGCGGCACACCCATTCCGTTGCAACGACATGAGCCACTGTCACAGCCTTTTCGTCTGGAATTGGAAATGCTTCAGTCCATTTGGTGAAGTACTCCTGTATTACGAGCACGTAGCGGTTTTTACGATCTGTTTCGTTGAGTGGGCCCATGATGTCTAGTGCAATGCGCTCCATGGGGGCTCCAACCCTGACAGTTCCCATGGGTGCCTGCGGAGTTTTGTGGGGTCTGGCTCTGCATGCACAGTTAGTACAAGTGCGGCACCAGAGGGCAACATCTTCCCTCATGTGGTACCAGTAGTATCGGGTTTGAAGTCGGGCCACAGTCCGTTCAATACCAAAATGTCCACCTACTGGCCCCTCGTGCATTTGGCGCATAACGTCGGGCTGCATTTTGCGTGGCAGGACAATTTGGGGATAAAACTGTGTGTCATCCAAACAGTAAAAGCGACGGAGTAGAACTCCATCTCGGAAGTACAGTCTTTTCCATTGACTCCAGTACGTTTTGGTGACTGGGCTGCATGGGGAGACTGTGGTCCATGGGGGGCGCTCATTGCTGGACTCTAACCAAGCTTTTACTGGTGCAATGTCCGCGTCAGCGGCTTGGGCCTGGCGCAGCTCCTCCATAGTCCAGCCAGGAAACAGTGTGGTCTCGTTCACATTAGTCACATAGATTGTCTCTGTTTGTTTTAAAGTGTCTGAATCGGTCAAGTTGTCTGCGCTTACCCCCACCGGACTCACAACTGCAGTTGACAGGCACGTCTCCACCCCCACCGGACTCAGCAGCAGGGATGTGGTGTCGGAGTCCAATTCACACTGAACCGCTTGGTGAGATGTGGTTCTCGGCTGTGAGGAGGGGCCATGCAGCTTACAAGGACAAGACTGGCGGCAGGGCCTGCGGGAGAGACTATCGGCGTTAGTATGTAAGCGACCTGGGCGATGAATGATTTCAAACTCGTACTCTGCCAATTTCTCAAGCCACCGGGCTAACTGACCTTCTGGCTCTTTCATCCGTGTTAGCCAGCGCAGGCTGCTGTGGTCAGTACGTACCTTGAAAGGCCGTCCAAGCAGATATTGACGGAAATGTGACGTGAAATCAACAATGGCTAACAGCTCCCGTCTTGTAGTGCAATAGTTTTGTTCAGTCTTGGTTAGCTTACGGCTCCCGTATGACAGCACACGTTCTGCACCGTCCTGCATCTGCGACAGGACGGCACCAATGCCTGTGTCACTAGCATCGGTGTCGAGGATCATTTCACCATAGTCCAGTGGGTAGCCTAAGACGGGGGCAGTGGTGAGGCGGTGTTTGAGCGTGTCGAAGGCGGTCTGGTGTTCAGCGTACCACTGGAAGTGTGCATTTTTCTTAGTCAGGTTGTGTAAAGGTTCGGCGATGGAGGCAAAGTCTTTCACAAATCTCCGGTAGTAGGACGCAAGGCCAATAAAACGTCTGACCTCTTGGACCGATGTGGGAGTGGGCCAAGTTTGGACTTTGCGTACTTTATTAGGGTCAGTGGCCACACCGTGTTCAGACACAATGTGGCCTAAGTAGGACACTTGACGGCGAAACAGACAGCATTTGGCAGGTTTTAGTTTAAGATTTGCCTGTTTGAGCCTCTGGAACACTTGGCTCAGTCGCTGCAGCATCTCCGGGACGTCCTTGGCCAGCACAATGATGTCGTCCAGGTAGACGAGGCAGGTCTCCCACTGCATGCCAGCCAAGACGCGATCCATAAGACGTTGAAACGTCGCTGGCGCGTTGCATAGGCCGAACGGCATGACGTTCCATTCGAATAGTCCATTTCGGGTGCAAAAGGCGGCTGCGCGGCGTGCTCTTGGGGTTAGTTCGACTTGCCAGTAACCTGAGGCGAGATCCAGAGTGCTGAACCATTTGGCAGTGGCGAGAGTGTCCAGGGTGTCTTGGATCCGGGGCAGCGGATATGCGTCGGTGATGGTGCGGTCGTTGAGTGTTCTGTAATCGATACAAAGGCGGTAAGTGCCATCCTTTTTACGCACCATGACGATCGGTGAGGCCCAGCTGCTGTGGCTGCTGGTGGCAAGACCGGACTGGAGGCTCTCACGGATCTGCTGGTCGGCATTTTGCTGCTTTTCCCCAGCCATCCGACGAGGAGGTTGCTTCACGGGAGCTCCAGGCCTGGTTATGATATCGTGCTGCACCAGGCTGGTCCGGCCCAAGTCACCGGGTCCCCTGGAAAAGACACTTTCATATGTACACAACAGGTTAGACAGTTCAAGTTTTTCATTGTCATTAAGGTCAGTGGAACTCTGTGCGTAGAGCTCCTGGAGGTGCTCTGGGACTGCGGGGAAGCTGGCTGGAAAGTCTGCAGCTGAAGGGGCACTGGACGAGGGCAGAGTCTCAGCTGACTGGAGGAGTCCAGCGATTGCACCTTCTTTAATGGTGACAGCTTTGTTTCCAGGGTTAAAGAGGCGCAGTGGGACGTTTGTCGGCCGAACGTGGACGAGAACTCTGGCAATGAGTACTTTGTGCTTTTCAACGAAGCCTTTGGTGGGGCTGAGCAGCATGTCTCTCTGAGTTGCTTTGCTACAGTGCACTGTGCCCCTGACTAGGTACTCTTGTCCAGGCTCAACTACTATAGTTCTAGCGACTCTCACTGCATGTGACTTTGAGACAGTCTCTGGGTGGAAATAGGGCACTTCTTCTCCAAACAAAACAATGCGGTGCTTACCGAAATCAAGGCGAGCTTCAGCTTGAGTGAGGAAAGGGTGTCCAAGCAGCACTTCATTGCCTGCTATGTCCGCCACCAGAAAGTCCACTTCAACTTCGCGGTTGCTGATAGTGACAGGTATTTTGGCCTCCCCAAGCACCGGCACGTCTCCTGGTCCCACCCCGAGCAACGTCTCTACGATGGATGACTGGAGTGCAGGTCTCATGTCTTGGTTAATAGCATTGTAATGGTGAAGGGGTAGCACGCTCCTCCGCGCTCCACTGTCCAAGACAGCGCACACCTCCAGCTCGTATATGCGCAGGTGGATGCTCATCTCACGGTTTTGGCCTTTAAGGTGGAGCACGGTGGTCTGTGGCGGTTCACGGGCAGTCCTGGGAACAAAAGTCTTTGCATTTCTTTGAGGGGACGAGCACTGACTTTGCTTGTGACCCCAGCCTTTACAGTTATGGCAGCGTAGGCCACCCTTATTAAAGTTCTTGTGCTGCCTTGGCGTTTCTGCAGGGGTGTGTTGAACAGAGTAGCTGGATGAAGGGCTAGTGGCAGGTGTATTAATAGACACAGTCTTATTTTTGTCGATTTCTCGGACAACAGCAGCCCGGGGTCGGCGTTCGGTGAGGCTGCGAGACCCTGACTGCATGAGGCTTGTGACATAGGATGCAGCCCTCTTTGTGGTCTCATGGCGATGGGCTATCTCATAGGCCCTGGCTAGTGTGGCTGGACGTTCTTCTAACAGTCTTTGGACTAGCTCTGCATCACCCAAACCATTTGTGAAAACTTCAACAGCTATAGCATCCTGCTCAGCCTCTGACCAATCTCCATAAGCTACAGCTACTTTTCCATAGATGTCATCTCTGAATACATGAAGGGCCTCGTCAGATTTGCGGACTCGTTGCCTCAACTCCACTGCCACAGCCGCAGCATGATCTGAAGAAGGGCCGTATGCAGTTTCGAGTTCCTCCAGCAGGCGGTGGTAGTCCCATTTAGATGAACGAGGGTTTCTGTGAACAATGGCACCTGCAGCTCCAACAAGGCAGAATTTCAGCTGGATAGCCTTTGTCTTTACTGACCAGCGATTTGCCTCTGCGCAGCTCTCAAACTTATGCAGAAACTCTCTCCATGGTGTGTTGCCGTCGTACTGACCAGGGCGCAGTGTGGGGACTCTCTCTTTGGGGTCATAGTCCTCATCACTATCCGATGGGGGGGGCTGGCGGGGCGCAGGGCGACTCTTACGTGGAGATGAGTGACCGGGACGGCTCAGTGAGGAGTGCACAGGCTTAACAGTCTCATTTTCATTAATGCACGGAGCCAGGGGAAGTGTACTTGCTTCTGGTTTGGAAGTAGCTGGCGTGCTATGTACAAAACTTCCCATGTGAGCAGTGGCAAAGGGGTTAGTGTCTGCATAATGCACTTTAAATGACACAGGATACATGAATTGGTTTGGGCTTCCCACGGAGTCGCGACTTTGACTTTGACTCTCCGCTCCAAAGAAAGGATTCGTGGGGGAGAACTGAGTGGGACTGTGGGACGGCGCGAACAAATCGTCTCCATTAGCAGGCGTGTTAGCATAACTTTCATCACACCGAAACGGGTTATAATGTTCACCTTTCCGCACAGCCCTGTTCTCACAAGCTTCCATAATGTCCTGTATGTTTTCCTGAACATTGGTTAGAGACATGAACGGGTTCGAGTAGTTTGTTGCTTGTCCGTAATCATTGGGGAGATAGCGAGCGGCCGCCATGTTGTGCTAGCTTAGCTACGCCGCTACTACAGTGGTATTACAGTCACTCAGCTTTTACTTGCACAGTCCTTTTATTTTCGTTTCTCACCACTTTTTAACGGCGCGAGGGTCCCTTCGTGGTCGCCAGTGTTAACTTTTTTTTCCTGTTCAAGCCCCCCTAACCGTGGTTGGGGAGCACAGGGGAGATCTTCTTCTCCTAGGGACCGGAGTTAACTCCCTTTGAGGACCTCGTGCGCTTGCGGTGTATAAGGAAAAACGTAAATAAAAGGAGGCAGTTCGCTGAAGAGTCGGCTTTATTTCACTCACTACACTCTCTTAGTGGCACCCTTTCCTTCCTCTACCTGCCCGGTCGCCGTCTCTCCTCTCTCTCAGAGCACACGCAGACACACACCCAGAGCGAGACCCGGGTCCCCTGGTCCGCGCAGACATACCTCTCGCGCGCCCCCGGCGCGCGCACACAACCACCCACTCTCTCTCTCTCTCTCGCACTGAGCCACAGACACAACACAGACACATCTCACAACAGTTACGTTCGGTAACAACTGAACCTTGTCGTCGGACCACGAAAAGGCTGTTCTTACGCTTGCCATCTTCCTCGGCTCGAAATCGGCTGCGGCAAGTTCAGACACGGTGCTCCACTTCCTTGTTTTTAACTCCCACGTGATGTCGTGATGACATGACGCCAGCCTAGTCATGTGACTAACGTTTCGGGCAGTTTTGCGTTACTGTGTGGATAGGGAAACGACGTGTCTGGATGCAAATTCGTTCCGATACGGCGATGCGGTGATTTGTTTCAGTGTAAATGTAACCTATCTCAAACATTGGCCTTTCATCTGCCTGTTGACCTGTGTTAGAACTAAGACAGTGCCTTCATGCGTAATAAAAGTTCCCTCATTGTTGGCAGGATTCGAACCTGTGCGAGAAAACCCCAATGGATTTCTAGTCCATCGCCTTAACCACTCCGCCACAACAGCTCACACAAAACAGCTCGGCGCCATTCCCCGCGGCCAACGCCAGACAAGTGGAGAGTCCAGCTTCTTTCGAGGAGTTGGGATCCAGAACCCAAGCTGTGCGTGGAGGTGAGGCCGACGATATCTAATTGGTAACGCTCAACCTCCTGCAGAAGCTCAGGCTCCTTCCCCAACCAGCGAAGTGACAGTCCATGTCCCCAGAGCTAGTCTCCATGTCTGGAGATCAAGTCCTGCGGATGGTGCGCCCGCGGGAGGGCGGCCTCAGGTCATCCTTTCGGATTTCCCCACGGGGGAAGGCCCGGCCACAAGGTGCTCTCCCTCGAGCGCTCACCCCAGGCCTGGCTCTAGAGTGGGGCCCCGGTAACACTGTTCCAGGAGACGTAACTGGCCTTTGTATAAACATACAAAGGCCAATTAAAAAGGACACTGTCAAAGTGGCACAAGTTACATGCTCCATCTTGAACTGAAGATGCCGTTGCTGGCAGGATTTGAACCTGCGCAGGGGGACCCCAACAGATTTCAAGTCTGTCACCTTAACCTCTCGGCCACAGCAACAAGGTAGCTGGGACGTATGGAAGCAATGCACTCAACGTATGTGTCTTCGCATATAGATCTTACAATGGACCGTTATGTCACTAACCCTACAACAGATAGTCTGAGACTCTGTGGCGCAATGGTAGCGCGTCTGACTCCAGATCAGATCATTACGTGTTCAAATCATGTCAGGGTTGTTAGATTTCTTGATACTTTGTGCAAGAAAATGTCCTGTATCCTATGCCAGTTAACTGTCCTATTACATTAACTTGAAAGTTGTAATTGTGCACTCGCTATGGAGAGTTAACTTTTGGAAAGAATGAGTTCCGCACAAGATTAGTCCAAGCACGTGAACACAGCCACACTGTCACAGATTGCGATGGCCGGGAATCGAACCCGGGTCAACTGCTTGGAAGGCAGCTATGCTAACCACTATACCACCATCGCATGCTGTAGGGTATGCACAGTGACATCACATACGATTCATACTGACATCACAGTGTCCTCACAGGACCTCAAAAGCTGCTATGCTAGCCACTATACCACCATCACAAGGTGGCCATGACCTCACACAGTGACATCACAGTCTGATGTAGTTACACTGTGTGTTTTAAGTTTAATGCATGAAGTAATGTGTGTTTTTACCTTATCTCCGAGCTACTCCTGTCCGTGAAAACGTGGAGTTTCTTCCTTTTTAATCACACCATGGTCTTTTCCCCTAACAGTAAAAAAATATTAGTGTCTGATGGAAATCTCTCCAAATAGGAAAGTATGAGCAGACTTTTCATTGCATAGATGTAGATTACTCGCCAAAATTTTAGCTCAAAGCTCCAAGGTTGACGCAGTTAAAAACAAACTTGTTTGACAGTTTTGTGGGAGTTATGGACATATTTTAAGTTTACAGTTGTGTTAGTTATGATTTGCAATAGTTAAAAGAGTGTACTCATTTATCCGCTTTTTGCTCCGTGTTTTTCGCTCCATGTTTTGCGCTCTGTGTTTTTGCTGTTTTTGAATCTGACGCCCACTGCGCAGTGCATGCTGGGATATTGGAGGCCGCGAAGGATACTCGGGTGTAGCCTTCGTTCACGGCCCAAACTACATGGAAACTAGGCCGGTTTTAAGGCTGCATGGAATAAAATCAAGCAATCAAACTTTATTTGTATAGCACTAATGAAATGGGACAGGCCTTGGTTCACCGGAAGCGACGTATGCGGCCTTAAAACGCACCTCAGCTTCGGAATTGGGAGACAGCTCTTATCACATTAAAATCAGACAAACAGATAGTTAGCAGTGGCAAGACGGAGAATGATTAAGTGCATTTAAGCCACAACTGTTAATCCTAAAAGGAAATGATTCCCATACCTGGAGTTGAACCCAGGCCATGTGGGCGAAAACCAGGAATCCTAACCACTAGACAATATAGGACATGTAGATTAGTGTCCTTAACCTATTGGTGACTTTACTAATCAGGTACAGCGACGATGTGCGCCACGTTGAGGTGAACTGGTGATGATCTCTGTTTCGATTGTCACAAGCAAATCATCAGAGAGCACCATTTGGCTTTTGTCACTAGTTTGGGCTGCCCAGCTCCTCCACAGTCTGGTGCAGGGGGTGAGAGGTGTTGTCCATGATGGATGTAAGTTTGGACAACACTCTCCTCTCAGCCACCTCCTCCACAGAGTCCAGGGGACAGCCCAGGACAGAGCCAGCCCTCCTGACCAGCTTGTTCAGTCTTTCCCTGTCCCGTTCAGTGCTGCCTGGGGCCCAGCAGACCACTGCGTAGAGGAGAGCAGAGGCTACCACAGAATCATAGAAAGTCCTGAGCAGGGGCCTGCACACGCCAAAGGACCTCAGTCTCCTCAAAAGGTGGAGGCGACTCTGGCCCTTCTTGTACAGGGCATTGGAATTATGGGACCAGTCCAGTTTATTGTTGAGGTGAACACCCAGGTACTTGAAGCTGTCCACAGTCTCAATGTCCTGCCCCTGGATGTTCACTGGTGCATGAAGGGGTGTCCTTCTCCTGAAGTCGATCACCATCTCTTTGGTTTTGCTGGTGTTAAGGCACAGGTGGTTGCGCCCACACCAGTCCTCAAAGTCTCTGATGACCGAGCGGTACTCCAGCTCGTTCCCCTCAGACACACAGCCAATAATGGCTGAATCGTCCGAAAACTTCTGGAGATGACAGGTGTCTGTGTTGTAGGTGAAGTCCGAGGTGTATATGGTGAAGAGGAAGGTGGAGAGCACAGTTCCCTGGGGGGCCCCCGTGCTGCAGACCACCACCTCAGACTCACAACCGCGCAGCCGCACATACTGCGGTTGGTCAGTCAGGTAGTCCATGGTCCAGGTAGCCAGGTGTTCGTCCACTCCGGTGTCCTCCAGCTTCCCCCTCAGCAGCGCTGGCCTTATGGTGTTGAAGGCACTGGAGAAGTCAAAGAACATGACTCTCACAGCGCTCCCGGCAGTCTGCAGGTGGGTGAGCGCCTGCTGCAGCAGGTAGATGACAGCGTCCTCTACCCCGATGTTGGGCCGATAGGCAAACTGCAGCAGGTCCAGGGTGGGGCTCACCATGGAGCGGAGGTGGCTGAGGATCAGTCTCTCCAGGCTCTTCATCAGGTGGGAGGTCTAGGCGACTGGTCTGTAGTGGGCTGGTTCCCTGGCGTGTGGTGTCTTTGGAACTGGAACCACACAGGAGGTCTTCCACAGGACAGGAACCTTCTCCAGGCTGAGGCTCAGGTTGAAGATGTGGCAGAGGACCTCACAGAGCTGGTCTGCACAGGTCCTCAGCAGCCTGGGGCAGATTCCATCTGGTCCAGCAGATTTCTCTGTTTCAGTCGCCTCAGCTCTCTCCTCACCTGGTCCGGTGTGATGGAGAGGGGGGAGTGAGTGGTAGTAGGGCCGCATTCCCACTGCAAGCTGCTCTAGGTCCGGGGCGCACAGCTGTTGTTTCACGTGCACGCAGCCGGGTGGCACCAGCGCCGCTCACATACACCGCCAGTCCGCTCCCTTTTCTTGCCGCTCCCCACGGCAGTACGGTTCCGCGCCTCAGGGTGAATCCATCCAGGGAGATTACATAGTCCGATGTATTCTCATTCAACCACGCCTCGGTGAAACACATCAGGCTGCAGTCCCGTATTCTCTCTGCTGCCGGTCAGCGCAGTGAGCTCCTCGCCTTGTTGGAGATGGAGCGGACGCTTCCCATAATTACCGACGGTAAAAATGATCTCCGCTTATGCTCACCTCTGCAGCCTCTTCTTTTCCTCCGTATGTCCACTGGAACGCCAGGTTTCTCAGCCGTAGAGTAAAGAAGGGCCGCCAGAGGGGCAGGAGGGCCTCCTGTGCGTAAGTGGTGCACTCTGAGCCGCGGTTGGATGAGTTTCCCGATGCAGATCCGCAAAGTGCAGAAACACTACAGTTAACAATAAAACTAGTCAAAGTAGGCTTCCCCTGTGCTGAACTGCACAATGTTCCCCCTACTGTACACAAAAACTAAAAAGATGTCTATAAAAACTAAAAAGAGAAAAAGAAGGAAAAGAGGGTTCGAGCGTCAGTGACACGCAGCTGGTCGCCCAGCGCCATCTTGAAAGAACACCTAAAGCCACAACTGTTAATCCTAAAAGCAAATGATTCCCATACCTGGGATTTGAACCCTGGGCCGCCTGGGTGAAAACCAAGAATCCTAACCGCTAGACCATATGGGACATGTACATTAGTATCCTTAACCTATTGGTGACTTTACTAATCAGGTACAGCGACGATGAACTGGTGGTGATCTCTGTTTCGATTGTCACAAGCAAATCATCAGAGAGCACCATTTGGCTTTTGTCACCAGTTGGTGTCATACGCCTACCAGCAAAAGCTATGGAAGGAAAGTCAGCAAGCAAAGCAAAACCCAGTATCATGGTAACCTCCCAGAGACCACAAAATGACCTCACAAAGCAACCTCACACAGCGATGTCACGTTGAGTGCTTTGTTACACAGTCGTCTGTCGCCAAACCCTCTCGGCCACAGCAACAAGGTAGCTGTGCAGTATGGAGGCAATGCACTCAACCTATGTGTCTTTGCATATAGATCTTACAATGGACCGTTATGTCACTGCCCCTACAACAGATAATCTCAGACTCTGTGGCGAACGGTAGCGCTGGCCTGACTCCAGATCAGAAGGTTACGTGTTCAAATCACGTCAGGGTCATTAGATTTCTTGATACTTTGTGCAACAAAATGTCCTATGCCAGTTAACTGTCCTGTTACATTAACTTAAAAGTTGTAAATGTGCACTTGCTATGCAGAGTTAAGTTTCAGAAACAATGTGTTCCACAAAGTTTGGTCCAAGCACGTAAGCACAGCCACACTGTCAAAGATTGCAATGGCCGGGAATCGAACGGGGTCTACTGCTTGGAAGGCAGCTATGCTAACCACTATACCACCATCGCATGTTACAGGGTATGCACAGTGACATCACATACGATTCATACTGACATCACAGTGTCCTCACAGGACCTCAAAAGCTGCTATGCTAGCCACTATACCACCATCACAAGGTGGCCGCGACCTCACACAGTGACATCACAGTCTCCTCTCATAGTGGTATCAGAATATTAAATTTGATAGTGAGAGTAGCTAGTGAAATGATATGGTGATTCCATAAAGACAAAAGCCGTGACCCAATTCAGAAGGCTGCAGACTTCGAACACATCTCCGCGGATCAGCGAGGTCGCTGTAAATGAGAAAAGAAATTTCACATAAAACATTTCAAACAGTTTTCTCATTGTTATATTAAGTGTGATAGGCCTAACAGACACAGGTGTCAAGATAACGTATTGCCAGAATGAAAGTCATATGTGCGAGGCTTATATTACGCGCTTTACAAATAAATATAAACTTTGATGTAGTTACACTGTGTGTTTTAATTTTAATGCATGAAGTAATGTGTGTTTTTACCTTATCTCCAAGCTACTCCTGTCCGTGAAAACGTGGAGTTTCTTCCTCTTTAATCACTCCATGGTCTTTTCCCCTGACAGTAAAAAATATTAGTGTCTGATGGAAATCTCTCCAAATAGGAAAGTCTGAGCAGAGTTTTCATTGCTTATATGTAGATTACTAGCCAAACTTTTAGCTCAAAGCTCCAAGCTCCACAACTGTTAATCCTAAAAGCAAAAGACTACCATACCGGGAGTTGAACATGGGCCACTTGGGTGAAAAACAGGAATCCTAACCGCTAGACAATATAGGACATGTAGATTTGCATCCTTAACCTGTTGGTGACTTTACTAATCAGGTACAGCGACGATGTGCGCCAAGTTGAGGTGAACTGGTGGTGATCTCTGTTTCGATTGTCACAAGCAAATCATCAGAGAGCACCATTTGGCTTTTGTCACTAGTTGGTTTTGCCTACCAGCAAAACCTATGGGAGGAAAGTCAGTAAGCAAAGCAAAAACCCAGTATCGTGTTATCCTCCCAGAGACCACAAAAAATGACCTCACAAAGCAACCTCACACAGCGATGTCACGTTGAGTGCTTTGTTACGCGGTAGTGTGGCCGAGCGGTCTAAGGCGCTGGATTAAGGCTCCGAAATGGGGCAAAAGGGCCTGCCCCAGAGGGGGAAAGAAGAAAAAAATGGAGGAAAGAGGGGGGAAAGAGAGAAAAAGAGAAGGAGAAAAAAGAGGGAAATCTATCCTCTAAGCATTTTTGTTCTTGTCTATTATCTTCTCAAATGGTGTTTACACTCACTTCAACACTTATTGCAACATGTATCATCACTTAAATCTTCACGTCTCCTGTGGGATTCGAACCGGCAATCTCCGAATCTTCACGTCTCTTGTGGGATTCCAACCTACAATCTCCGGTTCCACAGCACTTTGGACATTCCTAAGGCCTACCATGTGCTAGTAAAACCAAAACAATGCATAAACTCATGTGTAAAACTTAATTAAAACTTAATTAAACTTAATTATTTCACAGAACAGATTCCAAATTGACCAAAGAGTGTTGGGGTTTGTGAAAAAATGTAAAATGATTCTGCAAGGAATTCTGGCTTTAGTTTGTCAATGTATAACGCTCAATGTACTGTTTTTAAACAGTAAATTAAATACAAACATCATATTGTGGCTCAAATAAAATTATTAAAACTTTATTGCAGTACACAGTAAGAAAACAAATATTTTAAGCACAAATAAATTATTAAAATAACTATTTACAAATTTACAAATTACTCTAAACCCTTCCTCCAGTCATCCAGGGTCAGTCCTGAGGCTGGACAATACCACCGCCCCTTCACCTGGGTGTGTCCAGTCCTTTTAGCTTTGTCCTGGCCACACTGCTTGCAGGTGTAGTGGTATTTTTCCTTTGCCAGCCTCTTCTTTGGTGGCTCCCCCCTTGAAGCTAGCTCCTCATCCTCCTGCGCAGCTTTATTCAGCCTCCAGGCACGTTGCCTTGGCTGGGATGGAGGAGCATCAGGATGTGGAGGGGCATCAGGACGTGGAGCTTGCTGTGTTGGAGGAGGTGGTGGAAATGGAGGAGCATAGGTAAATGGAGAGGGCAGAAAGGAGGGAGCATATGGAAATGGAGGAGGATGGGTGAATGGAGGGTGCAGAAATGGAGGCACTTGGTGGAATGGAGGAGCTGGTCCATATTGTGGAGGAAAAAGGGGAGGTGGAAATGGCGGATAGATCAGAGGTGGTGGTGGTGCTTGCTTGTTTTCTGCCAGAGTGCGCTGGTGGGGGATGTCATTTCATGTGCATGTTGCACAGGGGCAGCCGGAAGCGTGTTGACTGCAGGGAGAGGCTCCTTGGCCAGGTGCCGCTGGCTTGGAAGTACAGTGCCTTGAAGAAGCATGTCCCTGTCCTTCCTCTTATCCCTTCTAAGCAGCCTAGAAGACAAATGTGCATTATTTTAAACATGTGAGTCTATCTCCCCCAAGGTTATTACACATTTATCTAACAAGCATGCTGATGGAGCTTTTTTTGAGGTTAAATCATTATATACTGTCTTGAATGTATGGGAAAGGTAAATTAAATAAGACATACCATAAAGAGACAGTGGTGTTATTAAGCGGCACCAGCACCAAGTTTGTCTGGTCCAGTACGACCCTGCTGTCCTCCAGCAGCTGACGGATGTGGCTGTAGACGCACACAATTGACTGAGGGATGGGCAAGGTTTTCCCCTTTGTGTCCCTTGGCCTGTTGCGTGCTTGCTCAAACTCTTTAGCAAGTCTGAGGCAAACACACTGACTGACCCGGTTCATTTCAGGGTCCTGCGCTGCTTGGCCGTGAGTCATGTATAGTCTGTGAGAGAGAAAGATGATATCATCTGGACAAGGATGTAAAGCCATGAAGAACCAAGTGAGCGATGTCAATAGGGATTGCGATAAAATAATTTGAACTGAACACTTTTCACAGCAACATGCGCTGTGTCTTACTCAATGATTTGTATTGAAACAAGATGATAATAAATTGTGGTCAAGCACCTTTCTGCCGCCTGCTGTCCAGGAGCAGAGCCACTTGGCTTCCTAGGTGCTCTCCATGGTCCTGCTGATACACGTGCCTTCTTTCGAGCCTTTTGGGTGTATCTAAACGATGAATAAGACATCCATATGCTTAATTTGTTCCATCGAATATATGTATAATAATGGTGTACAAAATAATTACTATTTTGTACCGTGAAGGTGCCTTGTCCATGGCATGAAGACCTGTATAAAGGTGGACTATTTCTGCCTCCTCCTTGGCTGACAAAGCAGTGATTGTCCGGTTCAAGCCAACCAGGTAGGCCGCCAGGGCATCTACTGCCTCCCATCCCAAAACACCTCTCGAGTCACACTGGCTGGTCTGAAAAGTGATGAGAGAGAAAAAGCAAAAAGCAAATTAAGGTTCACTGTTGTTTCTAATTATGTGAGCAATGCTGATTTTACATTCATTTATCTTATTAAAGTTTAACCACATTTATTTAAGGTAAGTATTGTGTAATTGAGTAGGGTAAGGGGTTACATAAAGTGTCACTGACCTCTGTGACGAGGACTTCGGGTTCAGTGTCACCCTCCAACAACTGCTCACTAGCCTCCTCCTCAGACATGTGTGCAGTGCATTCTGCCTGTGCCTCCTCCTCCTCCTCCTCCTCCTCAAGCGCCTGTGAGGGGATTTCAGGGACATGGGATGGAGCAAGCAGGTCCCCTCTGTTGGACTGGCCCAATAAATACTCCACCGCTATGCGCTCCTCTGTAACCAGTATAAACACAAGATGAGGAAAGGACATACTGTACATACACACATCCATCTTTGTTTATTTGTTTATTTGGATGGGACAGTGCATATTCATGAACATACAATTTGTATGAAATCACACATATTGATGTAAATACGCCGGATTTAGCACAGGTGCTAATTTCCATCCGTAGTCCCATCTTCTCCTACATGTATAGTACAATCTTTGCACTCAAGAAATCCAAACTCTTACCAGTAGGTTTCCCGGGTGGGGTGAACTCTGGCACTAGAGCACAACCATGGACGCGCTGGCTTAAGTTATTAAGGTGGGACATCAGGCGGACATCAAAGCTTCGAAGCGATGAGGCCCCCTCCACAGCTACTGCCTCCTTGGCCCGGCCCATGTTCCACCTTGACAGCCCCTCCAGCATGTACATCTGCATATGTAATGCATTGCACCGAAAGCCTAAGAAAAAAAAAAACTCTGTTCAGTCAACCATTATTGTAAAGTGAATACATAGGAATACCGTGGTACAGTGGTAAGTAATTGTGTTATTTTGAATTATTATAGCACATTCTCTTTCATAACAGAAAAGAACATACATACACACATACAATACAGTATGTCTCCATGTGAATGTACCTGGAATGAAAGCGCACTGGTGTCGATGAAAACTCTCCAGGGAGGAGGACCCCCTACCACACCTCAGGATGTCCAGCTCTTTTCCACCCTTTCGGAGTGTCCCCACCTTGGTGTACAGTACAACACCTGGAGGGTCTTGGAGGCACTCCAGGTGCTTCTGCTGCACCTCCCAAATATGGCGCATGCTGTCTTCGCTCACCAAACGTAGCCCTGTGGTGTCTGTGAGCTCCCACACCGATTCCAGCAACCCAGAAATCATGCGCCGCATCTCCTCCACTCCACGCGTCCTCCTCCTGCAGTGTCTCTGCAGTTCCCCTGGGCTGATGGTGGCCATAAGCTGTTTGTCAGTGGGAGCATGTCCACTGTGGCTGCTCTTCCACTCCTCTCTCTTGGCCTCCATCAGGTGTTGC
Organism: Odontamblyopus lacepedii; assembly: GCA_034769755.1. Lineage (NCBI taxonomy): Eukaryota > Metazoa > Chordata > Actinopteri > Gobiiformes > Gobiidae > Odontamblyopus > Odontamblyopus lacepedii. Next base: position 5,463,991 of record CM068363.1, read on the forward strand.
ACATCCTCCTGGTCCCATTCAAAAATACAGGATGACAGCTTGGCACAAAAGGTGCCATATAGAGGGTGGTGTTCTGTAGTGAGGCCACAGTTGAAGCGCCTCATAAAATGGAAACTGTCCAAGCGCACTGCAGACCGCCATGGGTGGAACAGCTTGGTCACTGAAGACACAATTGTGAAAACAACCATTGTTAATTAAAAAAAACACATTTAATACAAATGGTTCTATCAGTGTTGTTGTATGTGTGCGTGTGTGAGTTTGCGGGTGTGTGTGCGTGTGCGTGCATGAGTGTGTTATCACCCACCTGACTGGTTGCAGCAGTCCCGGTCTACATAGATGACCCCAGGTTCCGCTTGCCCCGCATTCTTGTAACGGGTGACGATGCCTTGGCACAACTCTTCCAACCCTGTCCCTTCACCCGTCGTCAGAACCGAGTTCAGAACCTGGCCAAACTCATTGCCAATGTTCGTCATCCATGCAGCACTACCCCCGATTGCACCAGCCAGCTTCTTGGTGACCTGTAAACCAAACACAAGCACAAGAAGTAATATCCTTTTTTGTTGTAATAATACCAGTTATATTTTATACATTTTTTTACTATTGAACCCCTTACCTTCTTTGTTGAATCCATCTTAAGAATTCTACCATAAGTAGAAGTGATGACTCCCTTCATTTCATCAAGATGGCCGAGGATGTCATTGGAGTGGACTGTTTCGAACCACTGAGCAAGTGGAAGGGGCCTAAAGGGCGGTGGTGGAGGATAAGCAGCTGCAGAGGGAACGAAGGTCGCCATTTTCTTATGGCGCTCACAGTCCGAGAGGTAGCGGATGGTCTGACGTGCCCACTCCTCGCTGTGCGCTTCCTCTATTGCAGCCTGGAGGTAGGAGGATGTGTTACCGCTGGTCCTTGGCTTGAGGAAAGATATACATTTTCTGTCCAGAGCCAGCTGTGTTGTGAGGACAGCGGGAAACATGCTCCTGTGCCCGACATCCAGCTGGGAGAGCACATCCTGGCTCCATGGGCAGACCGGGAGAGAGCACTTGCTGCAACGTGGATAGTCCCCTCCCACTAGGTAGTAGCGGCTATCCACGTCAATCACCTCCCTGACCTTTCTATAGATTCCACTACTGTGCATCTTTCGAGAACATTGTGGGCACTTTAAAGGAATCCCCCACATCCTCATTGGCGCCCAGATGAACAGCCTTTGCCGATAGTACCACCCAGGCTCAGGAGGAGATGGTTTGGGCTCTAGTGGGGGGTGAAACCAGCAGGCTTGGACTTTTTGTTTTAATTGGCCTGTAGGCTCATATAGACACTTGGCAATCCACACCTGATCTGCTTCCTGCATTGCTCTGCGAAACTGCTCAGGAAGAAACCTTTTCCAGTTGATGGACCCTGGTTGAAGTGGAGCTGCAGTGTGGTGTGGCGTGGCAGAGCTACCTGAAGGAGGGAGCAGAGATGGCGTTGGCTTAGGTGGCAGTACTGTTGCCTTTTGCGGTGTAGTTGGCGTAGTTAATGCCACATAGTGAACCTGTTGGATGTGGTTCAGAAGACCAACAGTACCCTCCACCTTGGCCCCACAGGAGTCACAGGTTTCCTCTGTATGGTGGTCATACAGGTGCTCTGAAAACTTTTCTGCCTCCACAAACTGGTTGCACTTGCAGCAGTTCAATCCCTGTCCTGCCACTGATGGTCCTGCTTCTGTGTCTCGGACCCCTCCTGTCTCCGTGTCTGTGCCTCCTCTCCCCATCTCCGTGCCTCCTCTCCCTGTCTCCATGTCTCCTCTCCCCATCTCCGTGCCTCCTCTCCGTGTCTCCATGTCTCCTCTCCCCATCTCCGTGCCTCCTCTCCCTGTCTCCATGTCTCCTCTCCCTGTGTCCGTGCTGACTTGAACTCCTCCTGCCTCACTGGACCCAGCGCCTGATAACAGATCTGCTGGCTGGGGGTGGGGGAAGTACAAAGAGACAATTAAAGCCTTCCAGCGTGCTCAAGTTCCCCACCTCCCACCCACACACACAGTCAATTAGTAAATAATTTCACCTACCTTGTGAAACCCACATGAGCACTGAATGGTTCTCCCGAACAGATCCTTAGTATGGCTCTGCAGGGGGCAAGCATCTATTCTTTCCAAGGCCTTTTTCCATTTCTTGGCCCCTGGCCGTTTGCCAGTTGAAAAGTGGAATTGGCCCTGGGCATATTTGAAGCAGATGTCCCTCCAGTAACTATCTGGCTTTCCTGTCTTAGTCATCTGCAAACATTAAATATAAAACAGATTAATGTCAAGTGAGGCTATGTGTGTACAGGCAGACAGAGCGGCCTGTGGCTTGCAGGCTTTAGTTATATAGTATCTCTCATACAAAGAAATGCAGCAAAGGGACAGTGCTTTACTACATTGTGCTTCTGCTGATTCCAACAATGTGTAACATGATAACATAGCTCATTATGTTGTAAATACAGATGTACGAACTCGCACAGGGGGCGCAAGGACCCAAGGAGGGGGGCCGTGGAGTTAAAAGTCTACTTAGCATAATCCACAAAATTCCCACATAGCTACTTAAGGCTTTTCTCAAGAAATCGGCAGAGGCTATACGGCAAATAAACAACTAAAAAAACAAATAAATAATACTTGGTCTTCTGATTCTGTCACATCACTAATATCCGTAGCCAGACAACGCTCGTATGTACAGTCAGAAACTAAGTTAGCAAAGCGGCTCCGTAACACGAAAGTTGTAAAACAAGTAGAATATCGTGCTGACAGGACGGAAAATGAAATCATTTATTATTTTGTAACACAGTTTAACATTCGGCTTGTATATGGTTTTGCCTTTATGCGTACTAATCAAGTTTCCGAACTTACCTTTTGCTCTAGTAGCCTCACCGAGTTGGAGAATATGGCGGTTCAGTCTAACGCACTAGCCACGCCCCCTCCTACGTCACTACTGTTAGGACCTGTTCGGAGCTTGTTCGGACCCTCCCCGAAACCCTTTGATCTCGTTAGGAATATGTTCGGACCTTGTTCGGACCTGCGTTCGGACATGTTCGGACCTTTTGTAATATGTTCGGACCTCGAGGCAGCCCATTTACTGGCGGGTGCGGCCACAGCAACAAGGTTGCTGGAAAGCATGGAAGCAATGCACTCAACGTATGTGTCTTCGCATATAGATCTTACAATGGACCGTTATGTCACTAACCCTACAACAGATAGTCTGAGACTCTGTGGCGCAACGGTAGCGCGTCTGACTCCAGATCAGATCGTTACGTGTTCAAATCATGTCAGGGTCGTTAGATTTCTTGATACTTTGTGCAAGAAAATGTCCTGTATCCTATGCCAGTTAACTGTCCTATTACATTAACTTGAGAGTTGTAATTGTGCACTCGCTATGGAGAGTTAAGTTTCGGAAAGAATGAGTTCCGCACAAGATTAGTCCAAGCACGTGAACACAGCCACACTGTCAAAGATTGCGATGGCCGGGAATCGAACCCTGCTTGGAAGGCAGCTATGCTAACCACTATACCACCATCGCATGTTATAGGGTATGCACAGTGACATCACATACGATTCATACTGACATCACAGTGTCCTCACAGGACCTCAAAAGCTGCTATGCTAGCCACTATACCACCATCACAAGGTGGCCGTGACCTCACACAGTGACATCACAGTCTCCTCTCATAGTGGTATCAGAATATTAAATTTGATAGTGAGAGTAGCTAGTGAAATGATATGGTGACTCCATAAAGACAAAAGCCGTGACCCAATTCAGAAGGCTGCAGACTTCGAACACATCTCCGCGGACCGCGAGGTCGCTGTAAATGAGAAAAGAAATTTCACATAAAACATTTCAAACAGTTTTCTCATTGTTATATTAAGTGTGATAGGCCTAACAGACACAGGTGTCAAGATAATGTATTGCCAGAATGAAATGCATATGTGCGAGGCTTATATTACGTGCTTTGCAAATAAATATAAACTTTGATGTAGTTACACTGTGTGTTTTAAGTTTAATGCATGAAGTAATGTGTGTTTTTACCTTATCTCCGAGCAACTCCTGTCCGTGAAAACGTGGAGTTTCTTCCTCTTTAATCACTCCATGGTCTTTTCCCCTAACAGTAAAAAAATATTAGTGTCTGATGGAAATCTCTCCAAATAGGAAAAATCTGAGCAGACTTTTCATTGCATAGATGTAGATTACTCGCCAAACTTTTAGCTCAAAGCTCCAAGGTTGACACAGTTAAAAACAAACTTCTTTGACAGTTTTGTGGGAGTTATGGACGTATTTTAAGTTTACAGTTGTGTTAGTAATGATTTGCAATAGTTAAAAGAGTGTACTCACTTATCCGCTTTTTGCTAAGTTTGGACAACACTCTCCTCTCAGCCACCTCCTCCACAGAGTCCAGGGGACAGCCCAGGACAGAGCCAGCCCTCCTGACCAGCTTGTTCAGTCTTTTCCTGTCCCGTTCAGTGCTGCCTGGGGCCCAGCAGACCACTGCGTAGAGGAGAGCAGAGGCTACCACAGAATCATAGAAAGTCCTGAGCAGGGGCCTGCACACGCCAAAGGACCTCAGTCTCCTCAAAAGGTGGAGGCGACTCTGGCCCTTCTTGTACAGGGCATTGGAATTATGGGACCAGTCCAGTTTATTGTTGAGGTGAACACCCAGGTACTTGAAGCTGTCTACAGTCTCAATGTCCTGCCCCTGGATGTTCACTGGTGCATGAAGGGGTGTCCTTCTCCTGAAGTCGATCACCATCTCTTTGGTCTTGCTGGTGTTAAGGCACAGGTGGTTGCGCTCACACCAGTCCTCAAAGTCTCTGATGACCGAGCGGTACTCCAGCTCGTTCCCCTCAGACACACAGCCAACAATGGCTGAATCGTTTGAGAACTTCTGGAGATGACAGGTGTCTGTGTTGTAGGTGAAGTCCGAGGTGTATATGGTGAAGAGGAAGGTGGAGAGCACAGTTCCTGGGGCCCCCGTGCTGCAGACCACCACCTCAGACTCACAGCCGCGCAGCCTCACATACTGCGGTCGGTCAGTCAGGTAGTCCATGGTCCAGGTAGCCAGGTGTTCGTCCACTCCGGTGTCCTCCAGCTTCCCCCTCAGCAGCGCTGGCCTTATGGTGTTGAAGGCACTGGAGAAGTCAAAGAACATGACTCTCACAGCGCTCCCGGCAGTCTCCAGGTGGGTGAGCGCCCGCTGCAGCAGGTAGATGACAGCGTCCTCTACCCCGATGTTGGGCCGATAGGCAAACTGCAGCAGGTCCAGGGTGGGGCTCACCACGGAGCGGAGGTGGCTGAGGATCAGTCTCTCCAGGGTCTTCATCAGGTGGGAGGTCTAGGCGACTGGTCTGTAGTGGGCTGGTTCCCTGGCGTGTGGTGTCTTTGGAACTGGAACCACGCAGGAGGTCTTCCACAGGACAGGAACCTTCTCCAGGCTGAGGCTCAGGTTGAAGATGTGGCAGAGGACCTCACAGAGCTGGTCTGCACAGGTCCTGAGCAGCCTGGGGCAGATTCCATCTGGTCCAGCAGATTTCCTCTGTTTCAGTCGCCTCAGCTCTCTCCTCACCTGGTCCGGTGTGATGGAGAGGGGGGAGTGAGTGGTAGTAGGGCCGCATTCCCACTGCAAGCTGCTCTAGGTCCGGGGCGCACAGCTGTTGTTTCACGTGCACGCAGCCGGGTGGCACCAGCGCCGCTCACATACACCGCCAGTCCGCCTCCCTTTTCTTGCCGCTCCCCACGGCAGTACGGTTCCGCGCGCCTCAGGGTGAATCCATCCAGGGAGATTACATAGTCCGATGTATTCTCATTCAACCACGTCTCGGTGAAACACATCAGGCTGCAGTCCCGGTATTCTCTCTGCTGCCGGGTCAGCGCAGTGAGCTCCTCGCTCTTGTTGGAGATGGAGCGGACGTTTCCCATAATTACCGACGGTAAAAATGATCTCCGTTTCTTGCGTCCACCTCTGCAGCCTCTTCTTTTCCTCCGTATGTCCACTGGAACGTCAGGTTTCTCAGCGTAGAGTAAAGAAGGGCCGCGTAGGGCGAGGAGGGCCTCCTGTGCGTAAGTGGTGCACTCTGAGCCGCGGTTGGATGAGTTCCCCGATGCAGATCCGCAAAGTGCGAGAAACACTACAGTTAACAATAAAACTGTAGTCAAAGTAGGCTTCCCATGTGCAGAACTGCACAATGTTCCACCTACTGTACACAAAAACTAAAAAGATGTCTATAAAAAACTAAAAAGAGAAAAAGAAGGAAAAGAGGGTTCGGAGCGTCAGTGACACGCAGCTGGTCGCCCAGCGCCATCTTGAAAGAACACCTAAAGCCACAACTGTTAATCCTAAAGGCAAATGATTCCCATACCGGGATTTGAACCCTGGCCGCCTGGGTGAAAACCAAGAATCCTAACCGCTAGACCATATGGGACATGTACATTAGTATCCTTAACCTATTGGTGACTTTACTAATCAGGTACAGCGACGATGAACTGGTGGTGATCTCTGTTTCGATTGTCACAAGCAAATCATCAGAGAGCACCATTTGGCTTTTGTCACCAGTTGGTGTCATACGCCTACCAGCAAAAGCTATGGAAGGAAAGTCAGCAAGCAAAGCAAAAACCCAGTATCATGGTAACCTCCCAGAGACCACAAAAAATGACCTCACAAAGCAACCTCACACAGCGATGTCACGTTGAGTGCTTTGTTACACAGTAGTCTGTCGCCTTAACCTCTCGGCCACAGCAACAAGGTAGCTGTGCAGTATGGAGGCAATGCACTCAACCTATGTGTCTTTGCATATAGATCTTACAATGGACCGTTATGTCACTGCCCCTACAACAGATAATCTCAGACTCTGTGGCGCAACGGTAGCGCGTCTGACTCCAGATCAGAAGGTTACGTGTTCAAATCACGTCAGGGTCATTAGATTTCTTGATACTTTGTGCAACAAAATGTCCTATGCCAGTTAACTGTCCTGTTACATTAACTTAAAAGTTGTAAATGTGCACTTGCTATGCAGAGTTAAGTTTCAGAAACAATGTGTTCCACAAAAGTTTGGTCCAAGCACGTGCGCACAGCCACACTGTCAAAGATTGCAATGGCCGGGAATCGAACTGGGTCTACTGCTTGGAAGGCAGCTATGCTAACCACTATACCACCATCGCATGTTACAGGGTATGCACAGTGACATCACATACGATTCATACTGACATCACAGTGTCCTCACAGGACCTCAAAAGCTGCTATGCTAGCCACTATACCACCATCACAAGGTGGCCGCGACCTCACACAGTGACATCACAGTCTCCTCTCATAGTGGTATCAGAATATTAAATTTGATAGTGAGAGTAGCTAGTGAAATGATATGGTGATTCCATAAAGACAAAAGCCGTGACCCAATTCAGAAGGCTGCAGACTTCGAACACATCTCCGCGGACCGCGAGGTCGCTGTAAATGAGAAAAGAAATTTCACATAAAACATTTCAAACAGTTTTCTCATTGTTATATTAAGTGTGATAGGCCTAACAGACACAGGTGTCAAGATAACGTATTGCCAGAATGAAAGTCATATGTGCGAGGCTTATATTACGCGCTTTACAAATAAATATAAACTTTGATGTAGTTACACTGTGTGTTTTAATTTTAATGCATGAAGTAATGTGTGTTTTTACCTTATCTCCAAGCTACTCCTGTCCGTGAAAACGTGGAGTTTCTTCCTCTTTAATCACTCCATGGTCTTTTCCCCTGACAGTAAAAAATATTAGTGTCTGATGGAAATCTCTCCAAATAGGAAAGTCTGAGCAGAGTTTTCATTGCTTATATGTAGATTACTAGCCAAACTTTTAGCTCAAAGCTCCAAGCTCCACAACTGTTAATCCTAAAAGCAAAAGACTACCATACCGGGAGTTGAACATGGGCCACTTGGGTGAAAAACAGGAATCCTAACCGCTAGACAATATAGGACATGTAGATTTGCATCCTTAACCTGTTGGTGACTTTACTAATCAGGTACAGCGACGATGTGCGCCAAGTTGAGGTGAACTGGTGGTGATCTCTGTTTCGATTGTCACAAGCAAATCATCAGAGAGCACCATTTGGCTTTTGTCACTAGTTGGTTTTGCCTACCAGCAAAACCTATGGGAGGAAAGTCAGTAAGCAAAGCAAAAACCCAGTATCGTGTTATCCTCCCAGAGACCACAAAAAATGACCTCACAAAGCAACCTCACACAGCGATGTCACGTTGAGTGCGTTGTTATGCGGTAGTGTGGCCGAGCGGTCTAAGGCGCTGGATTAAGGCTCCAGTCTCTTCGGAGGCGTGGGTTCAAATCCCACCACTGCCAGTTTGCGCTCTCATGCCAAGCTGAGTCAATGTAGGCTTTGTGGCATTCTGCCCTGATGTAAGCTTTTCAGAAGCCCCACTGGATAATCGCTTTTGAGAGCCACCATCCACACAAGTACGTATTTGAGTCACTTTCGCTGCGGATGCAGCACTAAGCTGATGGAGAACGGCTCCAGAGATGCCTGAAAACATTGTTACGCTGACCTAGGACCTCCACTTGCCCTCCTTATTCGACCACGTCACTGTGACTTGCACCTTCCTGATTCGCTGGGTTCGTGACATCGGTCATGTGACACTACTGCGGAAATCCAGTGTTACGTTCGTTAACAACTGAACATTGTCGTCGGACCATGAAAAGACTGTTCTCACGCTTGCCATCTTCCTCGGTTCGAAATCGGTTGCGGCAAGTTCAAACACGGTGCTCCACTTCCTTGTTTTTAACTCCCACGTGATGTCGTGATGACATGACGCCAGCCTAGTCATGTGACTAACGATTCAGGCAGTTTTGCGTTACTGTGTGGATATGGAAACGACATTTCTGGATGCAAATTGCTTCCGATACGGTGATTTGTTTCAGTGTAAATGTAACCTATCTCAAACATTGGCCTTCCATCTGCCTGTTGACCTGTGTAAGAACTAAGACAGTGCCTTTATGCGTAATAAAATTTCCCTCGTTGTTGGCAGGATTCCAACCTGCGCGGGCAAACCCCAATGGATTTCTAGTCCATCGCCTTAACCACTCGGCCACAACAACCCACACAAAACAGCTCGCCGCCGCTCCCCCGGCCAACGGCAGACAAGTGGAGAGTCCAGTTTCTTTCGAGGAGTTGGGTTCCAGAACCCAAGCTGTGCGTGGAGGTGAGGCCGACGATATCTAGTCGGTAACGCTCAACCTCCCGCACAAGCTCAGGCTCCTTCCCCCCCAGCGAAGTGACAGTCCATGTCCCCAGAGCTAGTCTCCATGTCTGGAGATCAAGTCCCGCGGATGGTGGGCCCATGGGAGGGCGGCCTCACGTCATCCTTTCGAGTTGTACCCGGCCAAGACCTGCGGGGGAAGGCCCTGCCACAAGGTGCTCTCCCTCGAGCGCCCACCCCAGGCCTGACTCTAGAGTGGGGCCCCGGTAACACTGTTCCAGGAGACGTAAAAAGGACACTGTCAAAGGAAAAAGATAAATGTCAAAGTGGCACAAGTTAAATGCTCCATCTTGAACTGAAGATGCCGTTGCTGGCAGGATTCGAACCTGCGCGGGTGGACCCCAACAGATTTCAAGTCTGTCGCCTTAACCTCTCGGCCACAGCAACAAGGTTGCTGGAAAGCATGGAAGCAATGCACTCAACGTATGTGTCTTCGCATATAGATCTTACAATGGACCGTTATGTCACTAACCCTACAACAGATAGTCTGAGACTCTGTGGCGCAACGGTAGCGCGTCTGACTCCAGATCAGATCGTTACGTGTTCAAATCATGTCAGGGTCGTTAGATTTCTTGATACTTTGTGCAAGAAAATGTCCTGTATCCTATGCCAGTTAACTGTCCTATTACATTAACTTGAGAGTTGTAATTGTGCACTCGCTATGGAGAGTTAAGTTTCGGAAAGAATGAGTTCCGCACAAGATTAGTCCAAGCACGTGAACACAGCCACACTGTCAAAGATTGCGATGGCCGGGAATCGAACCCGGGTCAACTGCTTGGAAGGCAGCTATGCTAACCACTATACCACCATCGCATGTTATAGGGTATGCACAGTGACATCACATACGATTCATACTGACATCACAGTGTCCTCACAGGACCTCAAAAGCTGCTATGCTAGCCACTATACCACCATCACAAGGTGGCCGTGACCTCACACAGTGACATCACAGTCTCCTCTCATAGTGGTATCAGAATATTAAATTTGATAGTGAGAGTAGCTAGTGAAATGATATGGTGACTCCATAAAGACAAAAGCCGTGACCCAATTCAGAAGGCTGCAGACTTCGAACACATCTCCAGCGGATCATGAGGTCGCTGTAAATGAGAAAAGAAATTTCACATAAAACATTTCAAACAGTTTTCTCATTGTTATATTAAGTGTGATAGGCCTAACAGACACAGGTGTCAAGATAATGTATTGCCAGAATGAAATGCATATGTGCGAGGCTTATATTACGTGCTTTGCAAATAAATATAAACTTTGATGTAGTTACACTGTGTGTTTTAAGTTTAATGCATGAAGTAATGTGTGTTTTTACCTTATCTCCGAGCAACTCCTGTCCGTGAAAACGTGGAGTTTCTTCCTCTTTAATCACTCCATGGTCTTTTCCCCTAACAGTAAAAAAATATTAGTGTCTGATGGAAATCTCTCCAAATAGGAAAGTCTGAGCAGACTTTTCATTGCATAGATGTAGATTACTCGCCAAACTTTTAGCTCAAAGCTCCAAGGTTGACACAGTTAAAAACAAACTTCTTTGACAGTTTTGTGGGAGTTATGGACGTATTTTAAGTTTACAGTTGTGTTAGTAATGATTTGCAATAGTTAAAAGAGTGTACTCACTTATCCGCTTTTTGCTAAGTTTGGACAACACTCTCCTCTCAGCCACCTCCTCCACAGAGTCCAGGGGACAGCCCAGGACAGAGCCAGCCCTCCTGACCAGCTTGTTCAGTCTTTTCCTGTCCCGTTCAGTGCTGCCTGGGGCCCAGCAGACCACTGCGTAGAGGAGAGCAGAGGCTACCACAGAATCATAGAAAGTCCTGAGCAGGGGCCTGCACACGCCAAAGGACCTCAGTCTCCTCAAAAGGTGGAGGCGACTCTGGCCCTTCTTGTACAGGGCATTGGAATTATGGGACCAGTCCAGTTTATTGTTGAGGTGAACACCCAGGTACTTGAAGCTGTCTACAGTCTCAATGTCCTGCCCCTGGATGTTCACTGGTGCATGAAGGGGTGTCCTTCTCCTGAAGTCGATCACCATCTCTTTGGTCTTGCTGGTGTTAAGGCACAGGTGGTTGCGCTCACACCAGTCCTCAAAGTCTCTGATGACCGAGCGGTACTCCAGCTCGTTCCCCTCAGACACACAGCCAACAATGGCTGAATCGTTTGAGAACTTCTGGAGATGACAGGTGTCTGTGTTGTAGGTGAAGTCCGAGGTGTATATGGTGAAGAGGAAGGTGGAGAGCACAGTTCCCTGGGGGGCCCCCGTGCTGCAGACCACCACCTCAGACTCACAGCCGCGCAGCCTCACATACTGCGGTCGGTCAGTCAGGTAGTCCATGGTCCAGGTAGCCAGGTGTTCGTCCACTCCGGTGTCCTCCAGCTTCCCCCTCAGCAGCGCTGGCCTTATGGTGTTGAAGGCACTGGAGAAGTCAAAGAACATGACTCTCACAGCGCTCCCGGCAGTCTCCAGGTGGGTGAGCGCCCGCTGCAGCAGGTAGATGACAGCGTCCTCTACCCCGATGTTGGGCCGATAGGCAAACTGCAGCAGGTCCAGGGTGGGGCTCACCACGGAGCGGAGGTGGCTGAGGATCAGTCTCTCCAGGGTCTTCATCAGGTGGGAGGTCTAGGCGACTGGTCTGTAGTGGGCTGGTTCCCTGGCGTGTGGTGTCTTTGGAACTGGAACCACGCAGGAGGTCTTCCACAGGACAGGAACCTTCTCCAGGCTGAGGCTCAGGTTGAAGATGTGGCAGAGGACCTCACAGAGCTGGTCTGCACAGGTCCTGAGCAGCCTGGGGCAGATTCCATCTGGTCCAGCAGATTTCCTCTGTTTCAGTCGCCTCAGCTCTCTCCTCACCTGGTCCGGTGTGATGGAGAGGGGGGAGTGAGTGGTAGTAGGGCCGCATTCCCACTGCAAGCTGCTCTAGGTCCGGGGCGCACAGCTGTTGTTTCACGTGCACGTGTGCCGGGTGGCACCAGCGCTCGCTCACATACACCGCCAGTCCGCCTCCCTTTTTCTTGCCGCTCCCCACGGCAGTACGGTTCCGCGCGCCTCAGGGTGAATCCATCCAGGGAGATTACATAGTCCGATGTATTCTCATTCAACCACGTCTCGGTGAAACACATCAGGCTGCAGTCCCGGTATTCTCTCTGCTGCCGGGTCAGCGCAGTGAGCTCCTCGCTCTTGTTGGAGATGGAGCGGACGTTTCCCATAATTACCGACGGTAAAAATGATCTCCGTTTCTTGCGTCCACCTCTGCAGCCTCTTCTTTTCCTCCGTATGTCCACTGGAACGTCAGGTTTCTCAGCGTAGAGTAAAGAAGGGCCGCGTAGGGCGAGGAGGGCCTCCTGTGCGTAAGTGGTGCACTCTGAGCCGCGGTTGGATGAGTTCCCCGATGCAGATCCGCAAAGTGCGAGAAACACTACAGTTAACAATAAAACTGTAGTCAAAGTAGGCTTCCCATGTGCAGAACTGCACAATGTTCCACCTACTGTACACAAAAAACTAAAAGATGTCTATAAAAAACTAAAAGAGAAAAAGAAGGAAAAGAGGGTTCGAGCGTCAGTGACACGCAGCTGGTCGCCCAGCGCCATCTTGAAAGAACACCTAAAGCCACAACTGTTAATCCTAAAAGCAAATGATTCCCATACCGGGATTTGAACCCGGGCCGCCTGGGTGAAAACCAAGAATCCTAACCGCTAGACCATATGGGACATGTACATTAGTATCCTTAACCTATTGGTGACTTTACTAATCAGGTACAGCGACGATGAACTGGTGGTGATCTCTGTTTCGATTGTCACAAGCAAATCATCAGAGAGCACCATTTGGCTTTTGTCACCAGTTGGTGTCATACGCCTACCAGCAAAAGCTATGGAAGGAAAGTCAGCAAGCAAAGCAAAAACCCAGTATCATGGTAACCTCCCAGAGACCACAAAAAATGACCTCACAAAGCAACCTCACACAGCGATGTCACGTTGAGTGCTTTGTTACACAGTAGTCTGTCGCCTTAACCTCTCGGCCACAGCAACAAGGTAGCTGTGCAGTATGGAGGCAATGCACTCAACCTATGTGTCTTTGCATATAGATCTTACAATGGACCGTTATGTCACTGCCCCTACAACAGATAATCTCAGACTCTGTGGCGCAACGGTAGCGCGTCTGACTCCAGATCAGAAGGTTACGTGTTCAAATCACGTCAGGGTCATTAGATTTCTTGATACTTTGTGCAACAAAATGTCCTATGCCAGTTAACTGTCCTGTTACATTAACTTAAAAGTTGTAAATGTGCACTTGCTATGCAGAGTTAAGTTTCAGAAACAATGTGTTCCACAAAAGTTTGGTCCAAGCACGTGCGCACAGCCACACTGTCAAAGATTGCAATGGCCGGGAATCGAACTGGGTCTACTGCTTGGAAGGCAGCTATGCTAACCACTATACCACCATCGCATGTTACAGGGTATGCACAGTGACATCACATACGATTCATACTGACATCACAGTGTCCTCACAGGACCTCAAAAGCTGCTATGCTAGCCACTATACCACCATCACAAGGTGGCCGCGACCTCACACAGTGACATCACAGTCTCCTCTCATAGTGGTATCAGAATATTAAATTTGATAGTGAGAGTAGCTAGTGAAATGATATGGTGATTCCATAAAGACAAAAGCCGTGACCCAATTCAGAAGGCTGCAGACTTCGAACACATCTCCGCGGAACGCGAGGTCGCTGTAAATGAGAAAAGAAATTTCACATAAAACATTTCAAACAGTTTTCTCATTGTTATATTAAGTGTGATAGGCCTAACAGACACAGGTGTCAAGATAACGTATTGCCAGAATGAAAGTCATATGTGCGAGGCTTATATTACGCGCTTTACAAATAAATATAAACTTTGATGTAGTTACACTGTGTGTTTTAATTTTAATGCATGAAGTAATGTGTGTTTTTACCTTATCTCCAAGCTACTCCTGTCCGTGAAAACGTGGAGTTTCTTCCTCTTTAATCACTCCATGGTCTTTTCCCTGACAGTAAAAATATTAGTGTCTGATGGAAATCTCTCCAAATAGGAAAGTCTGAGCAGAGTTTTCATTGCTTATATGTAGATTACTAGCCAAACTTTTAGCTCAAAGCTCCAAGCTCCACAACTGTTAATCCTAAAAGCAAAAGACTACCATACCGGGAGTTGAACATGGGCCACTTGGGTGAAAAACAGGAATCCTAACCGCTAGACAATATAGGACATGTAGATTTGCATCCTTAACCTGTTGGTGACTTTACTAATCAGGTACAGCGACGATGTGCGCCAAGTTGAGGTGAACTGGTGGTGATCTCTGTTTCGATTGTCACAAGCAAATCATCAGAGAGCACCATTTGGCTTTTGTCACTAGTTGGTTTTGCCTACCAGCAAAACCTATGGGAGGAAAGTCAGTAAGCAAAGCAAAAACCCAGTATCGTGTTATCCTCCCAGAGACCACAAAAAATGACCTCACAAAGCAACCTCACACAGCGATGTCACGTTGAGTGCGTTGTTATGCGGTAGTGTGGCCGAGCGGTCTAAGGCGCTGGATTAAGGCTCCAGTCTCTTCGGAGGCGTGGGTTCAAATCCCACCACTGCCAGTTTGCGCTCTCATGCCAAGCTGAGTCAATGTAGGCTTTGTGGCATTCTGCCCTGATGTAAGCTTTTCAGAAGCCCCACTGGATAATCGCTTTTGAGAGCCACCATCCACACAAGTACGTATTTGAGTCACTTTCGCTGCGGATGCAGCACTAAGCTGATGGAGAACGGCTCCAGAGATGCCTGAAAACATTGATACGCTGACGTAGGACCTCCACTTGCCCTCCTTATTCGACCACGTCACTGTGACTTGCACCTTCCTGATTCGCTGGGTTCGTGACATCGGTCATGTGACACTACTGCGGAAATCCAGTGTTACGTTCGTTAACAACTGAACATTGTCGTCGGACCATGAAAAGACTGTTCTCACGCTTGCCATCTTCCTCGGTTCGAAATCGGTTGCGGCAAGTTCAAACACGGTGCTCCACTTCCTTGTTTTTAACTCCCACGTGATGTCGTGATGACATGACGCCAGCCTAGTCATGTGACTAACGATTCAGGCAGTTTTGCGTTACTGTGTGGATATGGAAACGACATTTCTGGATGCAAATTGCTTCCGATACGGTGATGCGGGGATTTGTTTCAGTGTAAATGTAACCTATCTCAAACATTGGCCTTCCATCTGCCTGTTGACCTGTGTAAGAACTAAGACAGTGCCTTTATGCGTAATAAAATTTCCCTCGTTGTTGGCAGGATTCGAACCTGCGCGGGGAAACCCCAATGGATTTCTAGTCCATCGCCTTAACCACTCGGCCACAACAACCCACACAAAACAGCTCGCCGCCGCTCCCCCGGCCAACGGCAGACAAGTGGAGAGTCCAGTTTCTTTCGAGGAGTTGGGTTCCAGAACCCAAGCTGTGCGTGGAGGTGAGGCCGACGATATCTAGTCGGTAACGCTCAA
Organism: Odontamblyopus lacepedii; assembly: GCA_034769755.1. Taxonomy (NCBI): domain Eukaryota; kingdom Metazoa; phylum Chordata; class Actinopteri; order Gobiiformes; family Gobiidae; genus Odontamblyopus; species Odontamblyopus lacepedii. The sequence continues at coordinate 5,479,755 of CM068363.1, forward strand.
CCTCCCGCACAAGCTCAGGCTCCTTCCCCCCCAGCGAAGTGACAGTCCATGTCCCCAGAGCTAGTCTCCATGTCTGGAGATCAAGTCCCGCGGATGGTGGGCCCATGGGAGGGCGGCCTCACGTCATCCTTTCGAGTTGTACCCGGCCAAGACCTGCGGGGGAAGGCCCTGCCACAAGGTGCTCTCCCTCGAGCGCCCACCCCAGGCCTGACTCTAGAGTGGGGCCCCGGTAACACTGTTCCAGGAGACGTAACTGGCCTTTGTATAAACATACAAAGGCCAATTAAAAAGGACACTGTCAAAGGAAAAAGATAAATGTCAAAGTGGCACAAGTTAAATGCTCCATCTTGAACTGAAGATGCCGTTGCTGGCAGGATTCGAACCTGCGCGGGTGGACCCCAACAGATTTCAAGTCTGTCGCCTTAACCTCTCAGCCACAGCAACAAGGTTGCTGGAAAGCATGGAAGCAATGCACTCAACGTATGTGTCTTCGCATATAGATCTTACAATGGACCGTTATGTCACTAACCCTACAACAGATAGTCTGAGACTCTGTGGCGCAACGGTAGCGCGTCTGACTCCAGATCAGATCGTTACGTGTTCAAATCATGTCAGGGTCGTTAGATTTCTTGATACTTTGTGCAAGAAAATGTCCTGTATCCTATGCCAGTTAACTGTCCTATTACATTAACTTGAGAGTTGTAATTGTGCACTCGCTATGGAGAGTTAAGTTTCGGAAAGAATGAGTTCCGCACAAGATTAGTCCAAGCACGTGAACACAGCCACACTGTCAAAGATTGCGATGGCCGGGAATCGAACCCGGGTCAACTGCTTGGAAGGCAGCTATGCTAACCACTATACCACCATCGCATGTTATAGGGTATGCACAGTGACATCACATACGATTCATACTGACATCACAGTGTCCTCACAGGACCTCAAAAGCTGCTATGCTAGCCACTATACCACCATCACAAGGTGGCCGTGACCTCACACAGTGACATCACAGTCTCCTCTCATAGTGGTATCAGAATATTAAATTTGATAGTGAGAGTAGCTAGTGAAATGATATGGTGACTCCATAAAGACAAAAGCCGTGACCCAATTCAGAAGGCTGCAGACTTCGAACACATCTCCGCGGACCGCGAGGTCGCTGTAAATGAGAAAAGAAATTTCACATAAAACATTTCAAACAGTTTTCTCATTGTTATATTAAGTGTGATAGGCCTAACAGACACAGGTGTCAAGATAATGTATTGCCAGAATGAAATGCATATGTGCGAGGCTTATATTACGTGCTTTGCAAATAAATATAAACTTTGATGTAGTTACACTGTGTGTTTTAAGTTTAATGCATGAAGTAATGTGTGTTTTTACCTTATCTCCGAGCAACTCCTGTCCGTGAAAACGTGGAGTTTCTTCCTCTTTAATCACTCCATGGTCTTTTCCCCTAACAGTAAAAAAATATTAGTGTCTGATGGAAATCTCTCCAAATAGGAAAGTCTGAGCAGACTTTTCATTGCATAGATGTAGATTACTCGCCAAACTTTTAGCTCAAAGCTCCAAGGTTGACACAGTTAAAAACAAACTTCTTTGACAGTTTTGTGGGAGTTATGGACGTATTTTAAGTTTACAGTTGTGTTAGTAATGATTTGCAATAGTTAAAAGAGTGTACTCACTTATCCGCTTTTGCTAAGTTTGGACAACACTCTCCTCTCAGCCACCTCCTCCACAGAGTCCAGGGGACAGCCCAGGACAGAGCCAGCCCTCCTGACCAGCTTGTTCAGTCTTTTCCTGTCCCGTTCAGTGCTGCCTGGGGCCCAGCAGACCACTGCGTAGAGGAGAGCAGAGGCTACCACAGAATCATAGAAAGTCCTGAGCAGGGGCCTGCACACGCCAAAGGACCTCAGTCTCCTCAAAAGGTGGAGGCGACTCTGGCCCTTCTTGTACAGGGCATTGGAATTATGGGACCAGTCCAGTTTATTGTTGAGGTGAACACCCAGGTACTTGAAGCTGTCTACAGTCTCAATGTCCTGCCCCTGGATGTTCACTGGTGCATGAAGGGGTGTCCTTCTCCTGAAGTCGATCACCATCTCTTTGGTCTTGCTGGTGTTAAGGCACAGGTGGTTGCGCTCACACCAGTCCTCAAAGTCTCTGATGACCGAGCGGTACTCCAGCTCGTTCCCCTCAGACACACAGCCAACAATGGCTGAATCGTTTGAGAACTTCTGGAGATGACAGGTGTCTGTGTTGTAGGTGAAGTCCGAGGTGTATATGGTGAAGAGGAAGGTGGAGAGCACAGTTCCTGGGGGCCCCGTGCTGCAGACCACCACCTCAGCCTCACAGCCGCGCAGCCTCACATACGGCGGTCGGCCAGTCAGGTAGTCCATGGTCCAGGTAGCCAGGTGTTCGTCCACTCCGGTGTCCTCCAGCTTCCCTCAGCAGCGCTGGCCTTATGGTGTTGAAGGCACTGGAGAAGTCAAAGAACATGACTCTCACAGCGCTCCCGGCAGTCTCCAGGTGGGTGAGCGCCGCTGCAGCAGGTAGATGACAGCGTCCTCTACCCCGATGTTGGGCCGATAGGCAAACTGCAGCAGGTCCAGGGTGGGGCTCACCACGGAGCGGAGGTGGCTGAGGATCAGTCTCTCCAGGGTCTTCATCAGGTGGGAGGTCTAGGCGACTGGTCTGTAGTGGGCTGGTTCCCTGGCGTGTGGTGTCTTTGGAACTGGAACCACGCAGGAGGTCTTCCACAGGACAGGAACCTTCTCCAGGCTGAGGCTCAGGTTGAAGATGTGGCAGAGGACCTCACAGAGCTGGTCTGCACAGGTCCTGAGCAGCCTGGGGCAGATTCCATCTGGTCCAGCAGATTTCCTCTGTTTCAGTCGCCTCAGCTCTCTCCTCACCTGGTCCGGTGTGATGGAGAGGGGGGAGTGAGTGGTAGTAGGGCCGCATTCCCACTGCAAGCTGCTCTAGGTCCGGGGCGCACAGCTGTTGTTTCACGTGCACGCAGCCGGGTGGCACCAGCGCTCGCTCACATACACCGCCAGTCCGCCTCCCTTTTTCTTGCCGCTCCCCACGGCAGTACGGTTCCGCGCGCCTCAGGGTGAATCCATCCAGGGAGATTACATAGTCCGATGTATTCTCATTCAACCACGTCTCGGTGAAACACATCAGGCTGCAGTCCCGGTATTCTCTCTGCTGCCGGGTCAGCGCAGTGAGCTCCTCGCTCTTGTTGGAGATGGAGCGGACGTTTCCCATAATTACCGACGGTAAAAATGATCTCCGTTTCTTGCGTCCACCTCTGCAGCCTCTTCTTTTCCTCCGTATGTCCACTGGAACGTCAGGTTTCTCAGCGTAGAGTAAAGAAGGGCCGCGTAGGGCGAGGAGGGCCTCCTGTGCGTAAGTGGTGCACTCTGAGCCGCGGTTGGATGAGTTCCCCGATGCAGATCCGCAAAGTGCGAGAAACACTACAGTTAACAATAAAACTGTAGTCAAAGTAGGCTTCCCATGTGCAGAACTGCACAATGTTCCACCTACTGTACACAAAAAAACTAAAAAGATATCTATAAAAAACTAAAAAGAGAAAAAGAAGGAAAAGAGGGTTCGGAGCGTCAGTGACACGCAGCTGGTCGCCCAGCGCCATCTTGAAAGAACACCTAAAGCCACAACTGTTAATCCTAAAAGCAAATGATTCCCATACCGTGATATAAACCCGGGCCGCCTGGGTGAAAACCAAGAATCCTAACCGCTAGACCATATGGGACATGTACATTAGTATCCTTAACCTATTGGTGACTTTACTAATCAGGTACAGCGACGATGAACTGGTGGTGATCTCTGTTTCGATTGTCACAAGCAAATCATCAGAGAGCACCATTTGGCTTTTGTCACCAGTTGGTGTCATACGCCTACCAGCAAAAGCTATGGAAGGAAAGTCAGCAAGCAAAGCAAAAACCCAGTATCATGGTAACCTCCCAGAGACCACAAAAAATGACCTCACAAAGCAACCTCACACAGCGATGTCACGTTGAGTGCTTTGTTACACAGTAGTCTGTCGCCTTAACCTCTCGGCCACAGCAACAAGGTAGCTGTGCAGTATGGAGGCAATGCACTCAACCTATGTGTCTTTGCATATAGATCTTACAATGGACCGTTATGTCACTGCCCCTACAACAGATAATCTCAGACTCTGTGGCGCAACGGTAGCGCGTCTGACTCCAGATCAGAAGGTTACGTGTTCAAATCACGTCAGGGTCATTAGATTTCTTGATACTTTGTGCAACAAAATGTCCTATGCCAGTTAACTGTCCTGTTACATTAACTTAAAAGTTGTAAATGTGCACTTGCTATGCAGAGTTAAGTTTCAGAAACAATGTGTTCCACAAAAGTTTGGTCCAAGCACGTGCGCACAGCCACACTGTCAAAGATTGCAATGGCCGGGAATCGAACGGGGTCTACTGCTTGGAAGGCAGCTATGCTAACCACTATACCACCATCGCATGTTACAGGGTATGCACAGTGACATCACATACGATTCATACTGACATCACAGTGTCCTCACAGGACCTCAAAAGCTGCTATGCTAGCCACTATACCACCATCACAAGGTGGCCGCGACCTCACACAGTGACATCACAGTCTCCTCTCATAGTGGTATCAGAATATTAAATTTGATAGTGAGAGTAGCTAGTGAAATGATATGGTGATTCCATAAAGACAAAAGCCGTGACCCAATTCAGAAGGCTGCAGACTTCGAACACATCTCCGCGGACCGCGAGGTCGCTGTAAATGAGAAAAGAAATTTCACATAAAACATTTCAAACAGTTTTCTCATTGTTATATTAAGTGTGATAGGCCTAACAGACACAGGTGTCAAGATAACGTATTGCCAGAATGAAAGTCATATGTGCGAGGCTTATATTACGCGCTTTACAAATAAATATAAACTTTGATGTAGTTACACTGTGTGTTTTAATTTTAATGCATGAAGTAATGTGTGTTTTTACCTTATCTCCAAGCTACTCCTGTCCGTGAAAACGTGGAGTTTCTTCCTCTTTAATCACTCCATGGTCTTTTCCCCTGACAGTAAAAATATTAGTGTCTGATGGAAATCTCTCCAAATAGGAAAGTCTGAGCAGAGTTTTCATTGCTTATATGTAGATTACTAGCCAAACTTTTAGCTCAAAGCTCCAAGCTCCACAACTGTTAATCCTAAAAGCAAAAGACTACCATACCGGGAGTTGAACATGGGCCACTTGGGTGAAAAACAGGAATCCTAACCGCTAGACAATATAGGACATGTAGATTTGCATCCTTAACCTGTTGGTGACTTTACTAATCAGGTACAGCGACGATGTGCGCCAAGTTGAGGTGAACTGGTGGTGATCTCTGTTTCGATTGTCACAAGCAAATCATCAGAGAGCACCATTTGGCTTTTGTCACTAGTTGGTTTTGCCTACCAGCAAAACCTATGGGAGGAAAGTCAGTAAGCAAAGCAAAAACCCAGTATCGTGTTATCCTCCCAGAGACCACAAAAAATGACCTCACAAAGCAACCTCACACAGCGATGTCACGTTGAGTGCGTTGTTATGCGGTAGTGTGGCCGAGCGGTCTAAGGCGCTGGATTAAGGCTCCAGTCTCTTCGGAGGCGTGGGTTCAAATCCCACCACTGCCAGTTTGCGCTCTCATGCCAAGCTGAGTCAATGTAGGCTTTGTGGCATTCTGCCCTGATGTAAGCTTTTCAGAAGCCCCACTGGATAATCGCTTTTGAGAGCCACCATCCACACAAGTACGTATTTGAGTCACTTTCGCTGCGGATGCAGCACTAAGCTGATGGAGAACGGCTCCAGAGATGCCTGAAAACATTGTTACGCTGACCTAGGACCTCCACTTGCCCTCCTTATTCGACCACGTCACTGTGACTTGCACCTTCCTGATTCGCTGGGTTCGTGACATCGGTCATGTGACACTACTGCGGAAATCCAGTGTTACGTTCGTTAACAACTGAACATTGTCGTCGGACCATGAAAAGACTGTTCTCACGCTTGCCATCTTCCTCGGTTCGAAATCGGTTGCGGCAAGTTCAAACACGGTGCTCCACTTCCTTGTTTTTAACTCCCACGTGATGTCGTGATGACATGACGCCAGCCTAGTCATGTGACTAACGATTCAGGCAGTTTTGCGTTACTGTGTGGATATGGAAACGACATTTCTGGATGCAAATTGCTTCCGATACGGTGATGCGGGGATTTGTTTCAGTGTAAATGTAACCTATCTCAAACATTGGCCTTCCATCTGCCTGTTGACCTGTGTAAGAACTAAGACAGTGCCTTTATGCGTAATAAAATTTCCCTCGTTGTTGGCAGGATTCGAACCTGCGCGGGGAAACCCCAATGGATTTCTAGTCCATCGCCTTAACCACTCGGCCACAACAACCCACACAAAACAGCTCGCCGCCGCTCCCCCGGCCAACGGCAGACAAGTGGAGAGTCCAGTTTCTTTCGAGGAGTTGGGTTCCAGAACCCAAGCTGTGCGTGGAGGTGAGGCCGACGATATCTAGTCGGTAACGCTCAACCTCCCGCACAAGCTCAGGCTCCTTCCCCCCCAGCGAAGTGACAGTCCATGTCCCCAGAGCTAGTCTCCATGTCTGGAGATCAAGTCCCGCGGATGGTGGGCCCATGGGAGGGCGGCCTCACGTCATCCTTTCGAGTTGTACCCGGCCAAGACCTGCGGGGGAAGGCCCTGCCACAAGGTGCTCTCGCTCGAGCGCCCACCCCAGGCCTGACTCTAGAGTGGGGCCCCGGTAACACTGTTCCAGGAGACGTAACTGGCCTTTGTATAAACATACAAAGGCCAATTAAAAAGGACACTGTCAAAGGAAAAAGATAAATGTCAAAGTGGCACAAGTTAAATGCTCCATCTTGAACTGAAGATGCCGTTGCTGGCAGGATTCGAACCTGCGCGGGTGGACCCCAACAGATTTCAAGTCTGTCGCCTTACCCTCTTGGCCACAGCAACAAGGTAGCTGGGAAGTATGGAAGCAATGCACTCAACGTATGTGTCTTCGCATATAGATCTTACAATGGACCGTTATGTCACTAACCCTACAACAGATAGTCTGAGACTCTGTGGCGCAACGGTAGCGCGTCTGACTCCAGATCAGATCGTTACGTGTTCAAATCATGTCAGGGTCGTTAGATTTCTTGATACTTTGTGCAAGAAAATGTCCTGTATCCTATGCCAGTTAACTGTCCTATTACATTAACTTGAGAGTTGTAATTGTGCACTCGCTATGGAGAGTTAAGTTTCGGAAAGAATGAGTTCCGCACAAGATTAGTCCAAGCACGTGAACACAGCCACACTGTCAAAGATTGCGATGGCCGGGAATCGAACCCGGGTCAACTGCTTGGAAGGCAGCTATGCTAACCACTATACCACCATCGCATGTTATAGGGTATGCACAGTGACATCACATACGATTCATACTGACATCACAGTGTCCTCACAGGACCTCAAAAGCTGCTATGCTAGCCACTATACCACCATCACAAGGTGGCCGTGACCTCACACAGTGACATCACAGTCTCCTCTCATAGTGGTATCAGAATATTAAATTTGATAGTGAGAGTAGCTAGTGAAATGATATGGTGACTCCATAAAGACAAAAGCCGTGACCCAATTCAGAAGGCTGCAGACTTCGAACACATCTCCGCTCACATCGAGGTCGCTGTAAATGAGAAAAGAAATTTCACATAAAACATTTCAAACAGTTTTCTCATTGTTATATTAAGTGTGATAGGCCTAACAGACACAGGTGTCAAGATAATGTATTGCCAGAATGAAATGCATATGTGCGAGGCTTATATTACGTGCTTTGCAAATAAATATAAACTTTGATGTAGTTACACTGTGTGTTTTAAGTTTAATGCATGAAGTAATGTGTGTTTTTACCTTATCTCCGAGCAACTCCTGTCCGTGAAAACGTGGAGTTTCTTCCTCTTTAATCACTCCATGGTCTTTTCCCCTAACAGTAAAATTATATTTGTGTCTGATGGAAATCTCTCCAAATAGGAAAGTCTGAGCAGACTTTTCATTGCATAGATGTAGATTACTCGCCAAACTTTTAGCTCAAAGCTCCAAGGTTGACACAGTTAAAAACAAACTTCTTTGACAGTTTTGTGGGAGTTATGGACGTATTTTAAGTTTACAGTTGTGTTAGTAATGATTTGCAATAGTTAAAAGAGTGTACTCACTTATCCGCTTTTGCTAAGTTTGGACAACACTCTCCTCTCAGCCACCTCCTCCACAGAGTCCAGGGGACAGCCCAGGACAGAGCCAGCCCTCCTGACCAGCTTGTTCAGTCTTTTCCTGTCCCGTTCAGTGCTGCCTGGGGCCCAGCAGACCACTGCGTAGAGGAGAGCAGAGGCTACCACAGAATCATAGAAAGTCCTGAGCAGGGGCCTGCACACGCCAAAGGACCTCAGTCTCCTCAAAAGGTGGAGGCGACTCTGGCCCTTCTTGTACAGGGCATTGGAATTATGGGACCAGTCCAGTTTATTGTTGAGGTGAACACCCAGGTACTTGAAGCTGTCTACAGTCTCAATGTCCTGCCCCTGGATGTTCACTGGTGCATGAAGGGGTGTCCTTCTCCTGAAGTCGATCACCATCTCTTTGGTCTTGCTGGTGTTAAGGCACAGGTGGTTGCGCTCACACCAGTCCTCAAAGTCTCTGATGACCGAGCGGTACTCCAGCTCGTTCCCCTCAGACACACAGCCAACAATGGCTGAATCGTTTGAGAACTTCTGGAGATGACAGGTGTCTGTGTTGTAGGTGAAGTCCGAGGTGTATATGGTGAAGAGGAAGGTGGAGAGCACAGTTCCTGGGGCCCCCGTGCTGCAGACCACCACCTCAGACTCACAGCCGCGCAGCCTCACATACTGCGGTCGGTCAGTCAGGTAGTCCATGGTCCAGGTAGCCAGGTGTTCGTCCACTCCGGTGTCCTCCAGCTTCCCCCTCAGCAGCGCTGGCCTTATGGTGTTGAAGGCACTGGAGAAGTCAAAGAACATGACTCTCACAGCGCTCCCGGCAGTCTCCAGGTGGGTGAGCGCCGCTGCAGCAGGTAGATGACAGCGTCCTCTACCCCGATGTTGGGCCGATAGGCAAACTGCAGCAGGTCCAGGGTGGGGCTCACCACGGAGCGGAGGTGGCTGAGGATCAGTCTCTCCAGGGTCTTCATCAGGTGGGAGGTCTAGGCGACTGGTCTGTAGTGGGCTGGTTCCCTGGCGTGTGGTGTCTTTGGAACTGGAACCACGCAGGAGGTCTTCCACAGGACAGGAACCTTCTCCAGGCTGAGGCTCAGGTTGAAGATGTGGCAGAGGACCTCACAGAGCTGGTCTGCACAGGTCCTGAGCAGCCTGGGGCAGATTCCATCTGGTCCAGCAGATTTCCTCTGTTTCAGTCGCCTCAGCTCTCTCCTCACCTGGTCCGGTGTGATGGAGAGGGGGGAGTGAGTGGTAGTAGGGCCGCATTCCCACTGCAAGCTGCTCTAGGTCCGGGGCGCACAGCTGTTGTTTCACGTGCACGTCAGCCTGGTGGCACCAGCGCTCGCTCACATACACCGCCAGTCCGCCTCCTTTTTCTTGCCGCTCCCCACGGCAGTACGGTTCCGCGCGCCTCAGGGTGAATCCATCCAGGGAGATTACATAGTCCGATGTATTCTCATTCAACCACGTCTCGGTGAAACACATCAGGCTGCAGTCCCGGTATTCTCTCTGCTGCCGGGTCAGCGCAGTGAGCTCCTCGCTCTTGTTGGAGATGGAGCGGACGTTTCCCATAATTACCGACGGTAAAAATGATCTCCGTTTCTTGCGTCCACCTCTGCAGCCTCTTCTTTTCCTCCGTATGTCCACTGGAACGTCAGGTTTCTCAGCGTAGAGTAAAGAAGGGCCGCGTAGGGCGAGGAGGGCCTCCTGTGCGTAAGTGGTGCACTCTGAGCCGCGGTTGGATGAGTTCCCCGATGCAGATCCGCAAAGTGCGAGAAACACTACAGTTAACAATAAAACTGTAGTCAAAGTAGGCTTCCCATGTGCAGAACTGCACAATGTTCCACCTACTGTACACAAAAAAACTAAAAAGATATCTATAAAAAACTAAAAAGAGAAAAAGAAGGAAAAGAGGGTTCGGAGCGTCAGTGACACGCAGCTGGTCGCCCAGCGCCATCTTGAAAGAACACCTAAAGCCACAACTGTTAATCCTAAAAGCAAATGATTCCCATACCGGGATTTGAACCCGGGCCGCCTGGGTGAAAACCAAGAATCCTAACCGCTAGACCATATGGGACATGTACATTAGTATCCTTAACCTATTGGTGACTTTACTAATCAGGTACAGCGACGATGAACTGGTGGTGATCTCTGTTTCGATTGTCACAAGCAAATCATCAGAGAGCACCATTTGGCTTTTGTCACCAGTTGGTGTCATACGCCTACCAGCAAAAGCTATGGAAGGAAAGTCAGCAAGCAAAGCAAAAACCCAGTATCATGGTAACCTCCCAGAGACCACAAAAAATGACCTCACAAAGCAACCTCACACAGCGATGTCACGTTGAGTGCTTTGTTACACAGTAGTCTGTCGCCTTAACCTCTCGGCCACAGCAACAAGGTAGCTGTGCAGTATGGAGGCAATGCACTCAACCTATGTGTCTTTGCATATAGATCTTACAATGGACCGTTATGTCACTGCCCCTACAACAGATAATCTCAGACTCTGTGGCGCAACGGTAGCGCGTCTGACTCCAGATCAGAAGGTTACGTGTTCAAATCACGTCAGGGTCATTAGATTTCTTGATACTTTGTGCAACAAAATGTCCTATGCCAGTTAACTGTCCTGTTACATTAACTTAAAAGTTGTAAATGTGCACTTGCTATGCAGAGTTAAGTTTCAGAAACAATGTGTTCCACAAAAGTTTGGTCCAAGCACGCGCACAGCCACACTGTCAAAGATTGCAATGGCCGGGAATCGAACGGGGTCTACTGCTTGGAAGGCAGCTATGCTAACCACTATACCACCATCGCATGTTACAGGGTATGCACAGTGACATCACATACGATTCATACTGACATCACAGTGTCCTCACAGGACCTCAAAAGCTGCTATGCTAGCCACTATACCACCATCACAAGGTGGCCGCGACCTCACACAGTGACATCACAGTCTCCTCTCATAGTGGTATCAGAATATTAAATTTGATAGTGAGAGTAGCTAGTGAAATGATATGGTGATTCCATAAAGACAAAAGCCGTGACCCAATTCAGAAGGCTGCAGACTTCGAACACATCTCCGCGGAACGAGGTCGCTGTAAATGAGAAAAGAAATTTCACATAAAACATTTCAAACAGTTTTCTCATTGTTATATTAAGTGTGATAGGCCTAACAGACACAGGTGTCAAGATAACGTATTGCCAGAATGAAAGTCATATGTGCGAGGCTTATATTACGCGCTTTACAAATAAATATAAACTTTGATGTAGTTACACTGTGTGTTTTAATTTTAATGCATGAAGTAATGTGTGTTTTTACCTTATCTCCAAGCTACTCCTGTCCGTGAAAACGTGGAGTTTCTTCCTCTTTAATCACTCCATGGTCTTTTCCCCTGACAGTAAAAATATTAGTGTCTGTTGGAAATCTCTCCAAATTGTTAAGTCTGAGGAGTGTTTTCATTGCTTATATGTTGATTACTAGACAAACTTTTATCTCAAAGCTAGAAGCTCCAAAACTGTTAATCCTAAAAGCAAAAGACTACCATACCGAGTTGAACATGGGCCACTTGGGTGAAAAACAGGAATCCTAACCGCTAGACAATATAGGACATGTAGATTTGCATCCTTAACCTGTTGGTGACTTTACTAATCAGGTACAGCGACGATGTGCGCCAAGTTGAGGTGAACTGGTGGTGATCTCTGTTTCGATTGTCACAAGCAAATCATCAGAGAGCACCATTTGGCTTTTGTCACTAGTTGGTTTTGCCTACCAGCAAAACCTATGGGAGGAAAGTCAGTAAGCAAAGCAAAAACCCAGTATCGTGTTATCCTCCCAGAGACCACAAAAAATGACCTCACAAAGCAACCTCACACAGCGATGTCACGTTGAGTGCGTTGTTATGCGGTAGTGTGGCCGAGCGGTCTAAGGCGCTGGATTAAGGCTCCAGTCTCTTCTGAGGCGTGGGTTCAAATCCCACCACTGCCAGTTTGCGCTCTCATGCCAAGCTGAGTCAATGTAGGCTTTGTGGCATTCTGCCCTGATGTAAGCTTTTCAGAAGCCCCACTGGATAATCGCTTTTGAGAGCCACCATCCACACAAGTACGTATTTGAGTCACTTTCGCTGCGGATGCAGCACTAAGCTGATGGAGAACGGCTCCAGAGATGCCTGAAAACATTGATACGCTGACGTAGGACCTCCACTTGCCCTCCTTATTCGACCACGTCACTGTGACTTGCACCTTCCTGATTCGCTGGGTTCGTGACATCGGTCATGTGACACTACTGCGGAAATCCAGTGTTACGTTCGTTAACAACTGAACATTGTCGTCGGACCATGAAAAGACTGTTCTCACGCTTGCCATCTTCCTCGGTTCGAAATCGGTTGCGGCAAGTTCAAACACGGTGCTCCACTTCCTTGTTTTTAACTCCCACGTGATGTCGTGATGACATGACGCCAGCCTAGTCATGTGACTAACGATTCAGGCAGTTTTGCGTTACTGTGTGGATATGGAAACGACATTTCTGGATGCAAATTGCTTCCGATACGGTGATGCAGGGATTTGTTTCAGTGTAAATGTAACCTATCTCAAACATTGGCCTTCCATCTGCCTGTTGACCTGTGTAAGAACTAAGACAGTGCCTTTATGCGTAATAAAATTTCCCTCGTTGTTGGCAGGATTCCAACCTGCGCGGGCAAACCCCAATGGATTTCTAGTCCATCGCCTTAACCACTCGGCCACAACAACCCACACAAAACAGCTCGCCGCCGCTCCCCCGGCCAACGGCAGACAAGTGGAGAGTCCAGTTTCTTTCGAGGAGTTGGGTTCCAGAACCCAAGCTGTGCGTGGAGGTGAGGCCGACGATATCTAGTCGGTAACGCTCAACCTCCCGCACAAGCTCAGGCTCCTTCCCCCCCGGCGAGGTGACAGTCCATGTCCCCAGAGCTAGTCTCCATGTCTGGAGATCAAGTCCCGCGGATGGTGGGCCCATGGGAGGGCGGCCTCACGTCATCCTTTCGAGTTGTACCCGGCCAAGACCTGCGGGGGAAGGCCCTGCCACAAGGTGCTCTCCCTCGAGCGCCCACCCCAGGCCTGACTCTAGAGTGGGGCCCCGGTAACACTGTTCCAGGAGACGTAACTGGCCTTTGTATAAACATACAAAGGCCAATTAAAAAGGACACTGTCAAAGGAAAAAGATAAATGTCAAAGTGGCACAAGTTAAATGCTCCATCTTGAACTGAAGATGCCGTTGCTGGCAGGATTCGAACCTGCGCGGGTGGACCCCAACAGATTTCAAGTCTGTCGCCTTAACCTCTCGGCCACAGCAACAAGGTTGCTGGAAAGCATGGAAGCAATGCACTCAACGTATGTGTCTTCGCATATAGATCTTACAATGGACCGTTATGTCACTAACCCTACAACAGATAGTCTGAGACTCTGTGGCGCAACGGTAGCGCGTCTGACTCCAGATCAGATCGTTACGTGTTCAAATCATGTCAGGGTCGTTAGATTTCTTGATACTTTGTGCAAGAAAATGTCCTGTATCCTATGCCAGTTAACTGTCCTATTACATTAACTTGAGAGTTGTAATTGTGCACTCGCTATGGAGAGTTAAGTTTCGGAAAGAATGAGTTCCGCACAAGATTAGTCCAAGCACGTGAACACAGCCACACTGTCAAAGATTGCGATGGCCGGGAATCGAACCCTGCTTGGAAGGCAGCTATGCTAACCACTATACCACCATCGCATGTTATAGGGTATGCACAGTGACATCACATACGATTCATACTGACATCACAGTGTCCTCACAGGACCTCAAAAGCTGCTATGCTAGCCACTATACCACCATCACAAGGTGGCCGTGACCTCACACAGTGACATCACAGTCTCCTCTCATAGTGGTATCAGAATATTAAATTTGATAGTGAGAGTAGCTAGTGAAATGATATGGTGACTCCATAAAGACAAAAGCCGTGACCCAATTCAGAAGGCTGCAGACTTCGAACACATCTCCCAGCGGATCATGAGGTCGCTGTAAATGAGAAAAGAAATTTCACATAAAACATTTCAAACAGTTTTCTCATTGTTATATTAAGTGTGATAGGCCTAACAGACACAGGTGTCAAGATAATGTATTGCCAGAATGAAATGCATATGTGCGAGGCTTATATTACGTGCTTTGCAAATAAATATAAACTTTGATGTAGTTACACTGTGTGTTTTAAGTTTAATGCATGAAGTAATGTGTGTTTTTACCTTATCTCCGAGCAACTCCTGTCCGTGAAAACGTGGAGTTTCTTCCTCTTTAATCACTCCATGGTCTTTTCCCCTAACAGTAAAAAAATATTAGTGTCTGATGGAAATCTCTCCAAATAGGAAAGTCTGAGCAGACTTTTCATTGCATAGATGTAGATTACTCGCCAAACTTTTAGCTCAAAGCTCCAAGGTTGACACAGTTAAAAACAAACTTCTTTGACAGTTTTGTGGGAGTTATGGACGTATTTTAAGTTTACAGTTGTGTTAGTAATGATTTGCAATAGTTAAAAGAGTGTACTCACTTATCCGCTTTTTGCTAAGTTTGGACAACACTCTCCTCTCAGCCACCTCCTCCACAGAGTCCAGGGGACAGCCCAGGACAGAGCCAGCCCTCCTGACCAGCTTGTTCAGTCTTTTCCTGTCCCGTTCAGTGCTGCCTGGGGCCCAGCAGACCACTGCGTAGAGGAGAGCAGAGGCTACCACAGAATCATAGAAAGTCCTGAGCAGGGGCCTGCACACGCCAAAGGACCTCAGTCTCCTCAAAAGGTGGAGGCGACTCTGGCCCTTCTTGTACAGGGCATTGGAATTATGGGACCAGTCCAGTTTATTGTTGAGGTGAACACCCAGGTACTTGAAGCTGTCTACAGTCTCAATGTCCTGCCCCTGGATGTTCACTGGTGCATGAAGGGGTGTCCTTCTCCTGAAGTCGATCACCATCTCTTTGGTCTTGCTGGTGTTAAGGCACAGGTGGTTGCGCTCACACCAGTCCTCAAAGTCTCTGATGACCGAGCGGTACTCCAGCTCGTTCCCCTCAGACACACAGCCAACAATGGCTGAATCGTTTGAGAACTTCTGGAGATGACAGGTGTCTGTGTTGTAGGTGAAGTCCGAGGTGTATATGGTGAAGAGGAAGGTGGAGAGCACAGTTCCCTGGGGAGCCCCCGTGCTGCAGACCACCACCTCAGACTCACAGCCGCGCAGCCGCACATACTGCGGTCGGTCAGTCAGGTAGTCCATGGTCCAGGTAGCCAGGTGTTCGTCCACTCCGGTGTCCTCCAGCTTCCCCCTCAGCAGCGCTGGCCTTATGGTGTTGAAGGCACTGGAGAAGTCAAAGAACATGACTCTCACAGCGCTCCCGGCAGTCTCCAGGTGGGTGAGCGCCCGCTGCAGCAGGTAGATGACAGCGTCCTCTACCCCGATGTTGGGCCGATAGGCAAACTGCAGCAGGTCCAGGGTGGGGCTCACCACGGAGCGGAGGTGGCTGAGGATCAGTCTCTCCAGGGTCTTCATCAGGTGGGAGGTCTAGGCGACTGGTCTGTAGTGGGCTGGTTCCCTGGCGTGTGGTGTCTTTGGAACTGGAACCACGCAGGAGGTCTTCCACAGGACAGGAACCTTCTCCAGGCTGAGGCTCAGGTTGAAGATGTGGCAGAGGACCTCACAGAGCTGGTCTGCACAGGTCCTGAGCAGCCTGGGGCAGATTCCATCTGGTCCAGCAGATTTCCTCTGTTTCAGTCGCCTCAGCTCTCTCCTCACCTGGTCCGGTGTGATGGAGAGGGGGGAGTGAGTGGTAGTAGGGCCGCATTCCCACTGCAAGCTGCTCTAGGTCCGGGGCGCACAGCTGTTGTTTCACGTGCACGTGTGCCGGGTGGCACCAGCGCTCGCTCACATACACCGCCAGTCCGCCTCCCTTTTTCTTGCCGCTCCCCACGGCAGTACGGTTCCGCGCGCCTCAGGGTGAATCCATCCAGGGAGATTACATAGTCCGATGTATTCTCATTCAACCACGTCTCGGTGAAACACATCAGGCTGCAGTCCCGGTATTCTCTCTGCTGCCGGGTCAGCGCAGTGAGCTCCTCGCTCTTGTTGGAGATGGAGCGGACGTTTCCCATAATTACCGACGGTAAAAATGATCTCCGTTTCTTGCGTCCACCTCTGCAGCCTCTTCTTTTCCTCCGTATGTCCACTGGAACGTCAGGTTTCTCAGCGTAGAGTAAAGAAGGGCCGCGTAGGGCGAGGAGGGCCTCCTGTGCGTAAGTGGTGCACTCTGAGCCGCGGTTGGATGAGTTCCCCGATGCAGATCCGCAAAGTGCGAGAAACACTACAGTTAACAATAAAACTGTAGTCAAAGTAGGCTTCCCATGTGCAGAACTGCACAATGTTCCACCTACTGTACACAAAAAACTAAAAAGATGTCTATAAAAAACTAAAAAGAGAAAAAGAAGGAAAAGAGGGTTCGGAGCGTCAGTGACACGCAGCTGGTCGCCCAGCGCCATCTTGAAAGAACACCTAAAGCCACAACTGTTAATCCTAAAAGCAAATGATTCCCATACCGGGATTTGAACCCGGGCCGCCTGGGTGAAAACCAAGAATCCTAACCGCTAGACCATATGGGACATGTACATTAGTACCCTTAACCTATTGGTGACTTTACTAATCAGGTACAGCGACGATGAACTGGTGGTGATCTCTGTTTCGATTGTCACAAGCAAATCATCAGAGAGCACCATTTGGCTTTTGTCACCAGTTGGTGTCATACGCCTACCAGCAAAAGCTATGGAAGGAAAGTCAGCAAGCAAAGCAAAAACCCAGTATCATGGTAACCTCCCAGAGACCACAAAAAATGACCTCACAAAGCAACCTCACACAGCGATGTCACGTTGAGTGCTTTGTTACACAGTAGTCTGTCGCCTTAACCTCTCGGCCACAGCAACAAGGTAGCTGTGCAGTATGGAGGCAATGCACTCAACCTATGTGTCTTTGCATATAGATCTTACAATGGACCGTTATGTCACTGCCCCTACAACAGATAATCTCAGACTCTGTGGCGCAACGGTAGCGCGTCTGACTCCAGATCAGAAGGTTACGTGTTCAAATCACGTCAGGGTCATTAGATTTCTTGATACTTTGTGCAACAAAATGTCCTATGCCAGTTAACTGTCCTGTTACATTAACTTAAAAGTTGTAAATGTGCACTTGCTATGCAGAGTTAAGTTTCAGAAACAATGTGTTCCACAAAAGTTTGGTCCAAGCACGTGCGCACAGCCACACTGTCAAAGATTGCAATGGCCGGGAATCGAACGGGTCTACTGCTTGGAAGGCAGCTATGCTAACCACTATACCACCATCGCATGTTACAGGGTATGCACAGTGACATCACATACGATTCATACTGACATCACAGTGTCCTCACAGGACCTCAAAAGCTGCTATGCTAGCCACTATACCACCATCACAAGGTGGCCGCGACCTCACACAGTGACATCACAGTCTCCTCTCATAGTGGTATCAGAATATTAAATTTGATAGTGAGAGTAGCTAGTGAAATGATATGGTGATTCCATAAAGACAAAAGCCGTGACCCAATTCAGAAGGCTGCAGACTTCGAACACATCTCCGCGGACCACGAGGTCGCTGTAAATGAGAAAAGAAATTTCACATAAAACATTTCAAACAGTTTTCTCATTGTTATATTAAGTGTGATAGGCCTAACAGACACAGGTGTCAAGATAACGTATTGCCAGAATGAAAGTCATATGTGCGAGGCTTATATTACGCGCTTTACAAATAAATATAAACTTTGATGTAGTTACACTGTGTGTTTTAATTTTAATGCATGAAGTAATGTGTGTTTTACCTTATCTCCAAGCTACTCCTGTCCGTGAAAACGTGGAGTTTCTTCCTCTTTAATCACTCCATGGTCTTTTCCCTGACAGTAAAAATATTAGTGTCTGATGGAAATCTCTCCAAATAGGAAAGTCTGAGCAGAGTTTTCATTGCTTATATGTAGATTACTAGCCAAACTTTTAGCTCAAAGCTCCAAGCTCCACAACTGTTAATCCTAAAAGCAAAGACTACCATACCGGAGTTGAACATGGGCCACTTGGGTGAAAAACAGGAATCCTAACCGCTAGACAATATAGGACATGTAGATTTGCATCCTTAACCTGTTGGTGACTTTACTAATCAGGTACAGCGACGATGTGCGCCAAGTTGAGGTGAACTGGTGGTGATCTCTGTTTCGATTGTCACAAGCAAATCATCAGAGAGCACCATTTGGCTTTTGTCACTAGTTGGTTTTGCCTACCAGCAAAACCTATGGGAGGAAAGTCAGTAAGCAAAGCAAAACCCAGTATCGTGTTATCCTCCCAGAGACCACAAAAAATGACCTCACAAAGCAACCTCACACAGCGATGTCACGTTGAGTGCGTTGTTATGCGGTAGTGTGGCCGAGCGGTCTAAGGCGCTGGATTAAGGCTCCAGTCTCTTCGGAGGCGTGGGTTCAAATCCCACCACTGCCAGTTTGCGCTCTCATGCCAAGCTGAGTCAATGTAGGCTTTGTGGCATTCTGCCCTGATGTAAGCTTTTCAGAAGCCCCACTGGATAATCGCTTTTGAGAGCCACCATCCACACAAGTACGTATTTGAGTCACTTTCGCTGCGGATGCAGCACTAAGCTGATGGAGAACGGCTCCAGAGATGCCTGAAAACATTGTTACGCTGACCTAGGACCTCCACTTGCCCTCCTTATTCGACCACGTCACTGTGACTTGCACCTTCCTGATTCGCTGGGTTCGTGACATCGGTCATGTGACACTACTGCGGAAATCCAGTGTTACGTTCGTTAACAACTGAACATTGTCGTCGGACCATGAAAAGACTGTTCTCACGCTTGCCATCTTCCTCGGTTCGAAATCGGTTGCGGCAAGTTCAAACACGGTGCTCCACTTCCTTGTTTTTAACTCCCACGTGATGTCGTGATGACATGACGCCAGCCTAGTCATGTGACTAACGATTCAGGCAGTTTTGCGTTACTGTGTGGATATGGAAACGACATTTCTGGATGCAAATTGCTTCCGATACGGTGATGCAGGGATTTGTTTCAGTGTAAATGTAACCTATCTCAAACATTGGCCTTCCATCTGCCTGTTGACCTGTGTAAGAACTAAGACAGTGCCTTTATGCGTAATAAAATTTCCCTCGTTGTTGGCAGGATTCGACCTGCGCGGGGAAACCCCAATGGATTTCTAGTCCATCGCCTTAACCACTCGGCCACAACAACCCACACAAAACAGCTCGCCGCCGCTCCCCCGGCCAACGGCAGACAAGTGGAGAGTCCAGTTTCTTTCGAGGAGTTGGGTTCCAGAACCCAAGCTGTGCGTGGAGGTGAGGCCGACGATATCTAGTCGGTAACGCTCAACCTCCCGCACAAGCTCAGGCTCCTTCCCCCCCAGCGAAGTGACAGTCCATGTCCCCAGAGCTAGTCTCCATGTCTGGAGATCAAGTCCCGCGGATGGTGGGCCCATGGGAGGGCGGCCTCACGTCATCCTTTCGAGTTGTACCCGGCCAAGACCTGCGGGGGAAGGCCCTGCCACAAGGTGCTCTCCCTCGAGCGCCCACCCCAGGCCTGACTCTAGAGTGGGGCCCCGGTAACACTGTTCCAGGAGACGTAACTGGCCTTTGTATAAACATACAAAGGCCAATTAAAAAGGACACTGTCAAAGGAAAAAGATAAATGTCAAAGTGGCACAAGTTAAATGCTCCATCTTGAACTGAAGATGCCGTTGCTGGCAGGATTCGAACCTGCGCGGGTGGACCCCAACAGATTTCAAGTCTGTCGCCTTACCCTCTTGGCCACAGCAACAAGGTTGCTGGAAAGCATGGAAGCAATGCACTCAACGTATGTGTCTTCGCATATAGATCTTACAATGGACCGTTATGTCACTAACCCTACAACAGATAGTCTGAGACTCTGTGGCGCAACGGTAGCGCGTCTGACTCCAGATCAGATCGTTACGTGTTCAAATCATGTCAGGGTCGTTAGATTTCTTGATACTTTGTGCAAGAAAATGTCCTGTATCCTATGCCAGTTAACTGTCCTATTACATTAACTTGAGAGTTGTAATTGTGCACTCGCTATGGAGAGTTAAGTTTCGGAAAGAATGAGTTCCGCACAAGATTAGTCCAAGCACGTGAACACAGCCACACTGTCAAAGATTGCGATGGCCGGGAATCGAACCCTGCTTGGAAGGCAGCTATGCTAACCACTATACCACCATCGCATGTTATAGGGTTTGCACAGTGACATCACATACGATTCATACTGACATCACAGTGTCCTCACAGGACCTCAAAAGCTGCTATGCTTTAGCCACTATACTCACTCATCACAAGTGTGGCCGCGACCACACAGTGATACATCACAGTCTCCCTCTCATAGTGGTATCAGAATATTAAATTTGATAGTGAGTAGCTAGTGAAATGATATGGTGATTCCATAAAGACAAAAGCCGTGACTCCAATTCAGAAGGCTGCAGACTTCGGAGGTGCCTTACATCTCCAGCTGGACCACTGCGAGGTCGCTGTAAATGAGAAAGAAATTTCATATAAAACATTTCAAACAGTTTTCTCATTGTTATATTAAGTGTGATAGAGCTCCTAACAGACACAGGTGTCAAGATAACGTGATTGCCAGAATAGAAAGTCATACATGTGCGAGGGCTTATATTCACGCGCTTACAAATAAATATAAACTTTGATGTAGTTACACTGTGTGTTTTAATTTTAATGCACATGAAGTAATGTGTGTTTTTACCTTATCTCCAAGCTTACTCCTGTCCGGTAAAAACGTGGAGTTTCTTCCTCTTTAATCACCTCCATGGTCTTTTTCCCCTGACAGTAAAAAATATTAGTGTCTGATGGAAATCTCTCCAAATAGGAAAGTTCTGAGCAGAAGCTTTCATTGCTTATATGTAGATTACTAGCCAAACTTTTAGCTCAAAGCTCCAAGCTCCACAACTGTTAATCCTAAAAGCAAAAGACTACCATACCGGGAGTTGAACATGGAGCCACTATGGGTGAAAAACAGGAATCTCTAACAGCTTAGACAATATAGGACATGTATGATTTGCATCCTTAACCTGTTGGTGACTTTGCTAATCAGGTACAGCGGCGATGTGCGCCAAGTTGAGGTGTGAACTGGTGGTGTGATCTCTCTGCTCTCGATTGTCTAAGCAAATCATCAGAGAGCACCACATTTGGCTTTTGTCACTGGATTGGTTTTGCCTACCAGCAAAACCTATGGGAGGAAAGTCAGTAAGCAAAGCAAAAACTCCAGTATCGTGGTTTTATCCTCCCAGAGACCATAAAAATGGACCCTCACAAAGCAACTCCTCACACAGCGATGTCACGTTGAGTGCGTTGTTATGCGATGATGTTTGGCCGAAAGCGGTCTATGGGCGCTGGATTAAGGTCTCCAGTCGTCTTCGGAGGCGTGGGTTCAAATCCCACCACTGCCAGTTTGGCTCATGCCAAGCTGAGTCAATGTAGGCTTTGTGGCATTCTGCCCTGATGTAAGCTTTTCAGAAGCCCCACTGGATAATCGCTTTTGAGAGCCACCATCCACACAAGTACGATTAATGCCGAGTCACTTTACGCCATGGATGCAGCACTAATGATGGGAGAAGCCGGCTCCAGAGATGCCTGGAAAACGTATTCGTTACGCCTAAGACCTAGGACTCCACTTGCCCTCTCTTAATCTCGATCTGACCACGCCACTGTGACTTGCACCTTCCTGATTCGCTGGGTTCGTGACATCGGTCAAGTGTGACACTACGCGGAAATCCAGTGTTACGTTCAGGTTAACAACTGAACATTGTAAATCGCCGACCATGAAAAAAGACTGTTCTCACGCTTGCCATCTTCCTCGGTTCCGAAATCGGTTGGCGGCAAGTTCAAACATCGGTGCTCCACTTCCTTGTTTTTAACTCCCACGTGATGTCGTGATGACATGGCGCCAGCCTAGTCATGTGACTACTTGATTCAGGCAGTTTTGCGTTACTGTGTGGATATGGAAACGACATTTCTGGATGCAAATTAAGCCTGATACGGTGATGGGGGGATTTGTTTTCCAGTGTAAATGTAACCTATCTCAAACGCATTGGCCTTCCATCTGCCTGTTGACCTGTGTAAGAACTAAGACAGTGCCTTTATGGCGCGTAAATAAAGAATTCTCGCTCGTTGGCAGGATTCAGCGAACCTGGCGCTGAAGAAACCCCAATGGAATTTCTAGTCCATCTCGGGCCTTAACCACTCGCCACAACAACCCACACAAACAGCTGCTTTGTGGCTCCGTGCTCCAACGGCCTGAACAGACAAGTGGAGAGTCCAGTTTCTAGGAGATTTGGGTCTCCCAGGAACCCAGAAAGCTGTCATATGCGTGGAGGCAGGTGAGCCACGACATGTCTAGTCGGTAACGCTCCAACCTCTCCCGCACAAGCTCAGGCTCCTTCCCTGTGCTTAAGTAGCAGTCCATGTCCCCAGAGCTGATCTCTCCCATGTCTGAGAATCAAGTCCATCATAGCGGATGGTGGGCCCCATGGGAGGGGCGGCCTCACGTCATCCTTTTCCGCAGCTGTACCCAGCGCCGCAAGACCTGCGGGAAAGCTGCCCTGCCACAAAAGAGTGCGTCTCCCTCGGCCCACCCCAGGCCTGACTCTAGAGTGGGGCCCCGGTAACATCATTGTTCCAGGAGGCGTAACTGGCGCTTGTATAAACATACAAAGCAAGCCAATTAAAAAGGACACTGTCAAAGGAAAAAGATAAATGTCAAAGTGGCACAAGTTAAATGCTCCATCTTGAACTGAAGATGCCGTTGCTGGCAGGATTCAAACCTCTTGGCGGGTGGACCCCTAACAGATTTCAAGTCTGTCGCCTTAACCTTCTCAGCCACAGCAACAAGGTTGCTGGAAAAGCATGGAAGCAATGCACTCAGCGATGCTGTTCTCGCATATAGATCTTACAATGGACCCAACTGTCCACTAACCCTACAACAGATAGCGTCTGAGACTCTGTGGCTTAGCAATTAGCGCGTCTGACTCCAGATCAGACTGCCACGTTGTGTTCCAAATCATGTCAGAGTCGTTAGAATTTCTTCGATACTTTGTGCAAGAAAATGTCCTGTATCCTATGCCAGTTAACTGTCCTATTACATTAACTTGAGAGTTGTAATTGTGCACTCGCTTATGGAGAAGTTAAGATTCTCGAAAAAGAATGAGTTCCGCACAAGATTAGTCCAAGCAGCGTGAACACAGCCACTGTCACAGATTGCGATAATGGCCGGGAATCGAACTCGGGTCAACTGGCTTGGAAGACAGCTATGCTAACTACTATACCACCATCGCATGTTATAGGGTTTGCACAGTGACATCACATACGATTCATACTGACATCACAGTGTCTCTCACAGGACCTCAAAAGCTGCTATGCTAGCCACTATACCTACCATCACCTGAAAGGTGGCCGTGACCTCACACAGTGACATCACAGTCTCTCTCATAGTGGTATCAGAATATTAAATTTGATAGTGAGAGTAGCTAGTGAAATGATATGGTGACTCCATAAAGACAAAAGCCGTGACCCAATTCAGAAGGCTGCAGACTTGAACACATCTCCGCTGGATCAGCGAGGTCGCTGTAAATGAGAAAAGAAATTTCACATAAAACATTTCAAACAGTTTTCTCATTGTTATATTAAGTGTGATAGGCCTAACAGACACAGGTGTCAAGATAATGTATTGCCAGAATGAAATGCATATGTGCGAGGCTTATATTACGTGCTTTGCAAATAAATATAAACTTTGATGTAGTTACACTGTGTGTTTTAAGTTTAATGCATGAAGTAATGTGTGTTTTTACCTTATCTCCGAGCAACTCCTGTCCGTGAAAACGTGGAGTTTCTTCCTCTTTAATCACTCCATGGTCTTTTCCCCTAACAGTAAAAAATATTAGTGTCTGATGGAAATCTCTCCAAATAGGAAAAATCTGAGCAGACTTTTCATTGCATAGATGTAGATTACTCGCCAAACTTTTAGCTCAAAGCTCCAAGGTTGACACAGTTAAAAACAAACTTCTTTGACAGTTTTGTGGGAGTTATGGACGTATTTTAAGTTTACAGTTGTGTTAGTAATGATTTGCAATAGTTAAAAGAGTGTACTCACTTATCCGCTTTTTGCTAAGTTTGGACAACACTCTCCTCTCAGCCACCTCCTCCACAGAGTCCAGGGGACAGCCCAGGACAGAGCCAGCCCTCCTGACCAGCTTGTTCAGTCTTTTCCTGTCCCGTTCAGTGCTGCCTGGGGCCCAGCAGACCACTGCGTAGAGGAGAGCAGAGGCTACCACAGAATCATAGAAAGTCCTGAGCAGGGGCCTGCACACGCCAAAGGACCTCAGTCTCCTCAAAAGGTGGAGGCGACTCTGGCCCTTCTTGTACAGGGCATTGGAATTATGGGACCAGTCCAGTTTATTGTTGAGGTGAACACCCAGGTACTTGAAGCTGTCTACAGTCTCAATGTCCTGCCCCTGGATGTTCACTGGTGCATGAAGGGGTGTCCTTCTCCTGAAGTCGATCACCATCTCTTTGGTCTTGCTGGTGTTAAGGCACAGGTGGTTGCGCTCACACCAGTCCTCAAAGTCTCTGATGACCGAGCGGTACTCCAGCTCGTTCCCCTCAGACACACAGCCAACAATGGCTGAATCGTTTGAGAACTTCTGGAGATGACAGGTGTCTGTGTTGTAGGTGAAGTCCGAGGTGTATATGGTGAAGAGGAAGGTGGAGAGCACAGTTCCCTGGGGGGCCCCCGTGCTGCAGACCACCACCTCAGACTCACAGCCGCGCAGCCTCACATACTGCGGTCGGTCAGTCAGGTAGTCCATGGTCCAGGTAGCCAGGTGTTCGTCCACTCCGGTGTCCTCCAGCTTCCCCCTCAGCAGCGCTGGCCTTATGGTGTTGAAGGCACTGGAGAAGTCAAAGAACATGACTCTCACAGCGCTCCCGGCAGTCTCCAGGTGGGTGAGCGCCCGCTGCAGCAGGTAGATGACAGCGTCCTCTACCCCGATGTTGGGCCGATAGGCAAACTGCAGCAGGTCCAGGGTGGGGCTCACCACGGAGCGGAGGTGGCTGAGGATCAGTCTCTCCAGGGTCTTCATCAGGTGGGAGGTCTAGGCGACTGGTCTGTAGTGGGCTGGTTCCCTGGCGTGTGGTGTCTTTGGAACTGGAACCACGCAGGAGGTCTTCCACAGGACAGGAACCTTCTCCAGGCTGAGGCTCAGGTTGAAGATGTGGCAGAGGACCTCACAGAGCTGGTCTGCACAGGTCCTGAGCAGCCTGGGGCAGATTCCATCTGGTCCAGCAGATTTCCTCTGTTTCAGTCGCCTCAGCTCTCTCCTCACCTGGTCCGGTGTGATGGAGAGGGGGGAGTGAGTGGTAGTAGGGCCGCATTCCCACTGCAAGCTGCTCTAGGTCCGGGGCGCACAGCTGTTGTTTCACGTGCACGCAGCCGGGTGGCACCAGCGCTCGCTCACATACACCGCCAGTCCGCCTCCCTTTTTCTTGCCGCTCCCCACGGCAGTACGGTTCCGCGCGCCTCAGGGTGAATCCATCCAGGGAGATTACATAGTCCGATGTATTCTCATTCAACCACGTCTCGGTGAAACACATCAGGCTGCAGTCCCGGTATTCTCTCTGCTGCCGGGTCAGCGCAGTGAGCTCCTCGCTCTTGTTGGAGATGGAGCGGACGTTTCCCATAATTACCGACGGTAAAAATGATCTCCGTTTCTTGCGTCCACCTCTGCAGCCTCTTCTTTTCCTCCGTATGTCCACTGGAACGTCAGGTTTCTCAGCGTAGAGTAAAGAAGGGCCGCGTAGGGCGAGGAGGGCCTCCTGTGCGTAAGTGGTGCACTCTGAGCCGCGGTTGGATGAGTTCCCCGATGCAGATCCGCAAAGTGCGAGAAACACTACAGTTAACAATAAAACTGTAGTCAAAGTAGGCTTCCCATGTGCAGAACTGCACAATGTTCCACCTACTGTACACAAAAAACTAAAAAGATGTCTATAAAAAACTAAAAAGAGAAAAAGAAGGAAAAGAGGGTTCGGAGCGTCAGTGACACGCAGCTGGTCGCCCAGCGCCATCTTGAAAGAACACCTAAAGCCACAACTGTTAATCCTAAAAGCAAATGATTCCCATACCGGGATTTGAACCCGGGCCGCCTGGGTGAAAACCAAGAATCCTAACCGCTAGACCATATGGGACATGTACATTAGTACCCTTAACCTATTGGTGACTTTACTAATCAGGTACAGCGACGATGAACTGGTGGTGATCTCTGTTTCGATTGTCACAAGCAAATCATCAGAGAGCACCATTTGGCTTTTGTCACCAGTTGGTGTCATACGCCTACCAGCAAAAGCTATGGAAGGAAAGTCAGCAAGCAAAGCAAAAACCCAGTATCATGGTAACCTCCCAGAGACCACAAAAAATGACCTCACAAAGCAACCTCACACAGCGATGTCACGTTGAGTGCTTTGTTACACAGTAGTCTGTCGCCTTAACCTCTCGGCCACAGCAACAAGGTAGCTGTGCAGTATGGAGGCAATGCACTCAACCTATGTGTCTTTGCATATAGATCTTACAATGGACCGTTATGTCACTGCCCCTACAACAGATAATCTCAGACTCTGTGGCGCAACGGTAGCGCGTCTGACTCCAGATCAGAAGGTTACGTGTTCAAATCACGTCAGGGTCATTAGATTTCTTGATACTTTGTGCAACAAAATGTCCTATGCCAGTTAACTGTCCTGTTACATTAACTTAAAAGTTGTAAATGTGCACTTGCTATGCAGAGTTAAGTTTCAGAAACAATGTGTTCCACAAAAGTTTGGTCCAAGCACGTGCGCACAGCCACACTGTCAAAGATTGCAATGGCCGGGAATCGAACGGGGTCTACTGCTTGGAAGGCAGCTATGCTAACCACTATACCACCATCGCATGTTACAGGGTATGCACAGTGACATCACATACGATTCATACTGACATCACAGTGTCCTCACAGGACCTCAAAAGCTGCTATGCTAGCCACTATACCACCATCACAAGGTGGCCGCGACCTCACACAGTGACATCACAGTCTCCTCTCATAGTGGTATCAGAATATTAAATTTGATAGTGAGAGTAGCTAGTGAAATGATATGGTGATTCCATAAAGACAAAAGCCGTGACCCAATTCAGAAGGCTGCAGACTTCGAACACATCTCCGCGGACCGCGAGGTCGCTGTAAATGAGAAAAGAAATTTCACATAAAACATTTCAAACAGTTTTCTCATTGTTATATTAAGTGTGATAGGCCTAACAGACACAGGTGTCAAGATAACGTATTGCCAGAATGAAAGTCATATGTGCGAGGCTTATATTACGCGCTTTACAAATAAATATAAACTTTGATGTAGTTACACTGTGTGTTTTAATTTTAATGCATGAAGTAATGTGTGTTTTTACCTTATCTCCAAGCTACTCCTGTCCGTGAAAACGTGGAGTTTCTTCCTCTTTAATCACTCCATGGTCTTTTCCCCTGACAGTAAAAATATTAGTGTCTGATGGAAATCTCTCCAAATAGGAAAGTCTGAGCAGAGTTTTCATTGCTTATATGTAGATTACTAGCCAAACTTTTAGCTCAAAGCTCCAAGCTCCACAACTGTTAATCCTAAAAGCAAAAGACTACCATACCGGAGTTGAACATGGGCCACTTGGGTGAAAAACAGGAATCCTAACCGCTAGACAATATAGGACATGTAGATTTGCATCCTTAACCTGTTGGTGACTTTACTAATCAGGTACAGCGACGATGTGCGCCAAGTTGAGGTGAACTGGTGGTGATCTCTGTTTCGATTGTCACAAGCAAATCATCAGAGAGCACCATTTGGCTTTTGTCACTAGTTGGTTTTGCCTACCAGCAAAACCTATGGGAGGAAAGTCAGTAAGCAAAGCAAAAACCCAGTATCGTGTTATCCTCCCAGAGACCACAAAAAATGACCTCACAAAGCAACCTCACACAGCGATGTCACGTTGAGTGCGTTGTTATGCGGTAGTGTGGCCGAGCGGTCTAAGGCGCTGGATTAAGGCTCCAGTCTCTTCTGAGGCGTGGGTTCAAATCCCACCACTGCCAGTTTGCGCTCTCATGCCAAGCTGAGTCAATGTAGGCTTTGTGGCATTCTGCCCTGATGTAAGCTTTTCAGAAGCCCCACTGGATAATCGCTTTTGAGAGCCACCATCCACACAAGTACGTATTTGAGTCACTTTCGCTGCGGATGCAGCACTAAGCTGATGGAGAACGGCTCCAGAGATGCCTGAAAACATTGATACGCTGACGTAGGACCTCCACTTGCCCTCCTTATTCGACCACGTCACTGTGACTTGCACCTTCCTGATTCGCTGGGTTCGTGACATCGGTCATGTGACACTACTGCGGAAATCCAGTGTTACGTTCGTTAACAACTGAACATTGTCGTCGGACCATGAAAAGACTGTTCTCACGCTTGCCATCTTCCTCGGTTCGAAATCGGTTGCGGCAAGTTCAAACACGGTGCTCCACTTCCTTGTTTTTAACTCCCACGTGATGTCGTGATGACATGACGCCAGCCTAGTCATGTGACTAACGATTCAGGCAGTTTTGCGTTACTGTGTGGATATGGAAACGACATTTCTGGATGCAAATTGCTTCCGATACGGTGATGCGAGGATTTGTTTCAGTGTAAATGTAACCTATCTCAAACATTGGCCTTCCATCTGCCTGTTGACCTGTGTAAGAACTAAGACAGTGCCTTTATGCGTAATAAAATTTCCCTCGTTGTTGGCAGGATTCGAACCTGCGCTGGCACACCCCAATGGATTTCTAGTCCATCGCCTTAACCACTCGGCCACAACAACCCACACAAAACAGCTCGCCGCTCTGGCCAATGGCAGACAAGTGGAGAGTCCAGTTTCTTTCGAGGAGTTGGGTTCCAGAACCCAAGCTGTGCGTGGAGGTGAGGCCGACGATATCTAGTCGGTAACGCTCAACCTCCCGCACAAGCTCAGGCTCCTTCCCCCCCAGCGAAGTGACAGTCCATGTCCCCAGAGCTAGTCTCCATGTCTGGAGATCAAGTCCCGCGGATGGTGGGCCCATGGGAGGGCGGCCTCACGTCATCCTTTCGAGTTGTACCCGGCCAAGACCTGCGGGGGAAGGCCCTGCCACAAGGTGCTCTCCCTCGAGCGCCCACCCCAGGCCTGGCTCTAGAGTGGGGCCCCGGTAACACTGTTCCAGGAGACGTAACTGGCCTTTGTATAAACATGCAAAGGCCAATTAAAAAGGACACTGTCAAAGGAAAAAGATAAATGTCAAAGTGGCACAAGTTAAATGCTCCATCTTGAACTGAAGATACCGTTGCAGGGCGCGCGGATGGCGCGTCTGCATCAGAGTCACGGTGTTGTGGAGCTGCTCACAGGCCGCCGTAGCGTCGGCCGAAGGCAGGATGTAAACACAGAACACAATCATATGTGAGAACTCCCTCGGGAGGTAGTAGGGCCGCATTCCCACTGCAAGCTGCTCTAGGTCCGGGGCGCACAGCTGTTGTTTCACGTGCACGTGTGCCGGGTGGCACCAGCGCTCGCTCCCATACACCGCCAGTCCGCCTCCCTTTTTCTTGCCGCTCCCCACGGCAGTACGGTCCGTGCGCCTCAGGGTGAATCCGTCCAGGGAGATTACATAGTCCGATGTATTCTCATTCAACCACGTCTCGGTGAAACACATCAGGCTGCAGTCCTGGTATCTAGTACTACACACGTGTACTCTAGTACTACACACTTGTACTTAACTCTAGTACTACACACCTGTACTTAACTCTAGTACTACGCACATGTACTCTGGTACTACACACATGCACTCTTGTACTACAGACAAGTACTTAACTCTAGTACTACACACATATACTTAACTTGAGTACTACACAGATGTACGTAATTATAATACTGCACAGATGTACTTAACTCTAGAACTACACACATATATTTAACTCGAGTACTACACAGATGTACTTAACTCTCGTACTACACAGATGTACGTAATTATAGTACTGCACAGATGTATTTAACTCTAGTACTACACACATGTACTTAACTCTAGTACTACACACGTATACTTACCTCGAGCACTACACAGATGTACTGAACTCTAGTACTACACACATGTACTTAACTCTAGTATTACACACATGTACTTAACTCTAGGACTACACAGATGTATTTCACTCGAGTACTACATACATGTACTTAACTGGACTACTACACACAAGTACTTAAATCTAGTACTACACACGTACTTAACTCTGGCACTACACACATGTACTTAACTGTAGTAGTACTAGAGTACATGTGTGTAGTGCTAGGGTTGAGTACATGTGCGTAGTACTAGAATTAAGTACATCCGTGTAATACGAGAGTTATGTACAACTGTGCAGTACTAGAGTTAAGTACATGTGTGTAGTACTAGATTTAAGTACTTGTGTGTAGTACAAGAGTACATGTGTGTAGTACTAGAGTACATGTGCGTAGTACTAGAGTTAAGTACATGTGTGTAGTACTAGAGTTAAGAACATGTGTGTAGTACTAAACTACATGTGTGTAGTATTAAAGTTAAATACATGTGTGTAGTACTAGAGTTAAGTACATCTGTGTAATACTAGAGTTAAGTACATGTGTGTAATACTCGATTTAAGTGCATGTGTGTAGTACTAGAGTTAAGTATATGTGTGTAGTACTAGAGTTAAGTCTATGTGTGTAGTACTAGAGTTAAGTATATGTGTGTAGTACTAGAGTTAAGTACATGTATGTAGTACTAGAGTACACGTGTATAGTACTAGAGTTAAGTACATGTGCATAGTACTATAGTACATGTGTGTAGTACTAGAGTTAAGTACATGTGTGTAGTACTAGAGTCTATGTGTGTAGTACTAGAGTACTAGTGTGTAATACTAGAGTTAAGTACATGTGTGTAATACTAGAGTTAAGTACATCTGTGTAGTGCTCGAGTTAAGTACATGTGTGTAGTACTAGATTTAAGTACATCTGTGCAGTACTAAAATTACGTACATCTGTGTAGTACTAGAGGTAAGTACATCTGTGTAGTACTAGAGTTAAGTACATCTGTGTAGTACTCGAGTTAAGTATATGTGTGTAGTACTAGAGTTAAGTACATGTGTGTAGTACTAGAGTTAAGTACATCTGTGCAGTACTATAATTATGTACATCTGTGTAGTATTAGAGGTAAGTACATCTGTGTAGTACTAGAGTTAAGTACATCTGTGTAGTACTCGAGTTAAGTATATGTGTGTAGTACTAGAGTACATGTGTGTAGTACTACAGTCGAGTACATGTGCGTAGTACTAGAAATAAGTACATCCGTGTAATACTAGAGGTATGTACAACTGTGCAGTACTAGAGTAAAGTATATGTGTATAGTACTAGAGTTAAGTACATGTGTGTAGTACTAGAGTAGATCTGTGTAGTGCTAGAGTTGAGTACATGTGCGTAGTACTAGAATTAAGTACATCCGTGTAATACAAGAGTTATGTACAACTGTGCAGTACTAGAGTTAAGTACATGTGTGTAGTACTAGAGTACATGTTTGGTACTAGAGTTAAGTACATGTGTGTAGTACTAGAGTACATGTATGTAGTACTAGAGTTAAGTACATGTGTGTAGTACTAGAGTTAAGTACAAGTGTGTAGTACTAGAGTACACGTGTGTAGTACTAGATTACATGTCTGTAGTACTAGAGTTAAGTACATGTGTGTAGTACTAGAGTACATGTGTGTAATTCTAGAGTTAAGTACATGTGTGTAGTACTAGAGTACATGTGTGTAGTACTAGAGTACATGTGCGTAGTACTAGAGTGAAGTACATGTGTGTAGTACTAGTGTGTAGTACTAGAGTTAAGTACATGTGTGTAATACTAGAGTTAAGTACATCTGTGCAGTACTATAATTACGTACATCTGTGTACTACTAGAGTTAAGAACATGTGTGTAGTACTAGAGTACATGTCTGTAGTACTAGAGTTAAATACTTGTGTGTAGTACTCGAGTTAAGTACATTTGTGTAGTACTAAAGTACATGTGTGTAGTACTAGAGTCAAGAACATGTGTGTAGTACTAGAGTTAAGTACGTGTGTAGTACTAGAGAACATGTCTGTAGTACTAGAGTTAAGTACATGTGTGTAGTAGTAGAATACACTTGTGTAATACTAGAGTTAAGTACATGTGTGTAGTACTAGAGCACATGTGTGTAGTACTAGAGTACATGTGCGTAGTACTAGAGTACATGTGTGTAGTACAAGAATACATGTGCGTAGTACTACAGTTAAGTATATGTGTGTAGTACTAGAGTTAAGTACATGTGTGTAATACTAGAGTTAAGTACATCTGTGTAGTACTCGAGTTAAGTACATGTGTGTAGTACTAGAGTTAAGTACATTTGTGTAGTACTAGAGTTAAATACATGTGTGTAGTGCTAGAGTTAAGTACATGTGTGTAATACTACAGTTAAGTACATGTGTGTAACACTATAATTAAGTACATCTGTGTAGTACTAGAGTTAAGTACATGTGTGTAATACTAGAGTTAAGTACATCTGTGTAGTACTCGAGTTAAGTACATGTGTGTAGTACTAGAGTTAATTACATGTGTGTAGTACTAGAGTTAAATACATGTGTGTAGTGCTAGAGTTAAGTACACGTGTGTAATACTACAGTTAAGTACATGTGTGTAAAACTATAGTTAAGTACATCTGTGTAGTACTCGAGTTAAGTATACGTGTGTAGTACTAGAGTTAAGTACATGTGTGTAGTACTAGAGTTAAGTACATCTGAGCAGTACTATAATTACGTACATCTGTGTAGTACTAGAGGTAAGTACATCTGTGTAGTACTAGAGTTAAGTACATGTGTGTAGTACTCGAGTTAAGTATATGTGTGTAGTACTAGAGTTAAGTACATGTGTGTAGTACTAGAGTACACGTGTATAGTACTAGAGTTAAGTACATGTGCATAGTACTATAGTACATGTGTGTAGTACTAGAGTTAAGTACATGTGTGTAGTACTAGAGTCTATGTGTGTAGTACTAGAGTACTAGTGTGTAATACTAGAGTTAAGTACATGTGTGTAATACTAGAGTTAAGTACATCTGTCTAGTGCTCGAGTTAAGTACATGTGTGTAGTACTAGAGTTAAGTACATCTGTGCAGTAGTATAATTACGTACATCTGTGTAGTACTAGAGGTAAGTACATCTGTGTAGTACTAGAGTTAGGTACATCTGTGTAGTACTCGAGTTAAGTATATGTGTGTAGTACTAGAGTTAAGTACATGTGTGTAGTACTAGAGTTAAGTACATCTGTGCAGTACTATAATTATGTACATCTGTGTAGTATTAGAGGTAAGTACATCTGTGTAGTACTAGAGTTAAGTACATCTGTGTAGTACTCGAGTTAAGTATATGTGTGTAGTACTAGAGTACATGTGTGTAGTACTACAGTCGAGTACATGTGCGTAGTACTAGAAATAAGTACATCCGTGTAATACTAGAGGTATGTACAACTGTGCAGTACTAGAGTAAAGTATATGTGTATAGTACTAGAGTTAAGTACATGTGTGTAGTACTAGAGTAGATCTGTGTAGTGCTAGAGTTGAGTACATGTGCGTAGTACTAGAATTAAGTACATCCGTGTAATACGAGAGTTATGTACAACTGTGCAGTACTAGAGTTAAGTACATGTGTGTAGTACTAGAGTACATGTTTGGTACTAGAGTTAAGTACATGTGTGTAGTACTAGAGTACATGTATGTAGTACTAGAGTTAAGTACATGTGTGTAGTACTAGAGTTAAGTACAAGTGTGTAGTACTAGAGTACACGTGTGTAGTACTAGATTACATGTCTGTAGTACTAGAGTTAAGTACATGTGTGTAGTACTAGAGTACATGTGTGTAATTCTAAAGTTAAGTACATGTGTGTAGTACTAGAGTACATGTGTGTAGTACTAGAGTACATGTGCGTAGTACTAGAGTGAAGTACATGTGTGTAGTACTAGTGTGTAGTATGTGAACTATTTTCTTCTAACTGTGAATTCTTTTCTTGTGTTAATATTAAGGAATGATTGAAGGAAACACATGGGTGCTTTGATTATATTTTAACTTGAACATATGGACCCTATGACAAATGGAGTTTAACCTGTTGACCTTGTGACCCTTGAAGTTGGCTATTCAAAGAAGTGAGATGGCTCTGTAAAGACTTGTGTGTTACCTTATATGGTGAGCTAGAAGCTTAACATATAGGATCTATACATAAACAACAAGGATAGAATAGCAGCTGCATGCATCAACAGGTGGGATAATGTTTGATTTTAACTATAAAAGAGGTCTCGCAGAAGGAGGCCCTTCAGAGACGAGGAGTGAAGACCCACCATAAAGGCCTGTATCCTGTTGTAGCCCGAATAAAGATCCTATTGAAACTGCTCCACGTCTTCTACGTTTTTGTTCCGAGGTGCCTTAAAGAACCAGAAGCTTACAGATGGTGACCGCCGACGTGATCAGTGATACGTAATCTTGGAAGTCAGGCCTTATCATCTCTTATCGTCTCTCCGCAAACTCCCTGAGAAGACATCACAGACGAGAGCTCCAGAAACTATACGGTATGACAGTAGCCTTTTGTTCTAAAAATCCTGTCAATTGACTTAATGCTAAATTTAAAATGTGGTGAATTTTTGGGGACTTTGTGTAATATTAAGTGATCATTTTAAATTATGTAAATTAGTTAAAGCCGTGTTTTATGCTTTTGCACGTGAGAAAAGAGGGAAAGCAGGTTTTATAGTAAATTTATTTATTTGCGTGTTTATGCTTTTGTCACCAGAGGAATAAAGAAAGCAGGTTTTATATAAAAATAAAAAGAAACTTTTAATTAAGTTATATAAAAATACAGGCCTTACATATAGGAAAAAAAAAAAAAAATCTAAAATGTATAAAAATGTATTTGTAAAAATATTATTACTATTGTTTTTTAGAAACGTAGGGAGTTCCCGGGATCCCGTTCAAGTGTATTATATCCAATATGAACATGAAATTATTTGTCATTGTAAAGTTAACAGTGGATTGATCTCGCAGATAGGCGTTATTTATGAACCTTGTGAAACAGGGGAATTAATTGCTAGAATTAATCTGACAGGTCAAACGGAAAGAAAACAGGAAATTGCTACATACTCACCTTATTATGGAATTCACTCCAAAATTTGTGATTCAGTTAACAGCACTTCGGCACAGACAGACAATGTTACTGAAATCACACTTCAATGTACATGGTATGATAGGCCAGTACGTTCAAAAACTGGATGTTTGTGTAATTCTTTTCCCCATGGCTATGCGGAAACAAGTAGTACAGATAATGATTGCAGAAACAACACAATGTTAGACACAATCTCACATGTCACATTTCCCACAGAAGTGACGTCGTAAATACACTAGACATAGACATTGCACCATCTCTCGTGCAGTCAGAACTAGGGGACGGCTAAAACATTAACCACAGAATCTGACTCTGTAACTGACCCTTTCCGTGCGACCTCACAAACTGAACAAATGGGTCTTACTCGTGCGTTAAAGGAGACAAATGTTTTAGCTCCGCAATTGATAATACCAACTGTTATGTTCGCAGATAACAAAACCAAAAGCGTTTAGTGATAATTTAACAAATGTTAATAATATAACCGGGTTCGTCTATTTGATATTCAATCAATAAAAACAAAATCAGTGCTCTTATGAAAAAAGGTTTCGAGACAGTTTCTATGCAAAATGCAAATTTACAGCCTGTAATTGAAAAGCTAAAAAATGAAATAGTGAAAGAGATAACGGAAAAGACAAGAAATGTAACACAGACCTCGTGCCCGTCCGACTCATCAAATATCGCTAAAATGCTAAGGGATCTAAAACAAGAGTATGATGTATTAAAAGTCACTTTGAAGGAGGTTCTCATTACGCTATGTTATTAGTTATCGCGTCTTCCTAACTTTGGGAAGCGTATTAATAATAGCGGTGTTGTTATGTTTATGTTGGCCACAAACTGCTAAAATTATGTCAATACGTCCGGGTTCGCTCGTAACCAGTTGGGACTGTGAGATGCAAAATAGGGAGGAAAGCTTAGACAATTAACTAGGGATAACTAGGAGGCATTTTGTAATTACTGCTTTTTGTTTTGGTGGTGCATAGATTCGGTTAGGGGTCGCTTTACGGTTCAATAGCTACTTGTTTTGATTAGTGTTTGACGTCAGGTAAAGTGGGACAGAGCTAAAAGTCTAAATTTCATAAATGTATAAATCAGTTTCATTGTAATTAATTAATAGTCATTTATTAAAAACACTGACAGCATATATTGTTACATTATGATGAACAGTGTTATATGTACAACTGGAGTGTCATATTAAGTTGTCCCATCACAACCCTTGTTTCACAAACCGTTGTGATTGACCAACAAAATTATTCTTTATATGACCCATAAGCTTGTGTCCCATTTGACCTGATTTTACCCCATAAGTAATTAATTAAGGAGTAAAAAATTAAAAAATAAAAATAGTTACTAACAAAATACTAAGATTAATTTAAATTTAAATTAAAAAATACTGTAATAACAAAATGCTGGCACATAGTTATATTCTGAACACTATCTAAAGTCAAAATTTCTTCTCTTTTTAGAAATCAGACTAAGGACAGGAAGCAAGAACAGGAAAAGAAGCCCTACGGGATCAAAAGCCCTTAAAGTCTACAGGTAGATAATAAACCTTAAAAACGTCATTAAACAGTGACCCAATCAAATCAAAACAACATCCAATTTATAATAACTAGTAGCTGAGAGGGTAGATATTAATATATCACAAATGTCCCAATTCACCACATTAAGTCAATTGATGGAGTTTTGGAATGGCAAGGCACTGGAAGAAGAGGCAAACCCGAAGAAGGCGCAAGAAAATCAAACTACAATTCAAGATATGGTCAAGAAATATGTCAAGAAAAAGATTATACATGGAGGAAAAAAGACAGTTGCCCCAACAGAAGAGCAGTGGAGGAATATAAGAAGTTATTACAAGGAAAAAATCCAGCAATATAAACTGAAGTCCACCAGAAATGCTATAATGAGGAAGATGAACCAATCAAAAATACAGAAGTATGAGAATGAGATGAATATGGCCAAAAAGATGTACCAATGGGCAAAAGAAATGAACGTAATGCAAGAGACGAAAAATTTGTCCTCCATTTTAGTTCTCAAACAAAAAGAGAAGGATGTGACCTCAAAGGAGGAGCTTCAGAGAGACACTTTAAGAGAACCTGCTGTGAAAATATATCCAATATATCCAAAGCTTCCAACGCTTGGAGAAGATAAACTACCACACAAATATTTCACACGCTCTAAAGACAGAAATTTCTGGGAAGAATCTGAAAAATCAGAAGATGATGTTCCCCGACTAGAGAGTACATTACGATATGCAACAAACCCATCCCCAGAAGATGAAGAATATGGCTATGATGTGTCAAGGAAAGATAATCCTCTTCCATATTCCGGTGTCACCAGTAAAGGTCAGAAATACAGGACACCCCCTGCTCTTCAGATGCTGTTACCAGATCTGGATGTATGTCCAACCCCAAAGATAACTCATAAGATAATTGGAGGAGAGTTGGCGTTAAAATCTGTTGAAACACGGCCGAGTGAACTAGAAGAAAAAATAGAAGCAGTTCAAAACCAAGTGACTATTCTGACTCATATTGTAGAAACTGAGAAAGAGATGAGGAAAAGTGAGGAGAGGAGACACATGACAAGACGAAAAATGGACTTTGATCAAGAAACAACAAAAGAGACAAGCAGGATTTGGTCACCAACGACAAAAAGGAGTGAATCAAGGGGTGCTAAGGATGAGGGGTTGACAAAACAAAATAGTGAACCCTTTTCAGTTAATGGATCGTTCAGCGGAATTGTTGAAGATAATGAATATGAAGATGCTCCCATTTGTGGAACCATTAGTCCACAAAAACAAGAAGACCCTACAACTGTTTACCCAATAAGAATGGATGGCCAACAAGTAGTATATCAGCCATTCTCACTAAAGGACTGGAGTGCTCTAATGCTCACACTTCCGAGGCTAACTAAAGGTGGTGTCCCATGGATGAGAGCCCTGCTAAAACAGACTGCCGGAGATAAATTGTGTTGGGGAGACATACAAGCTGCCATAATCAAAGCCACTGATGAAACAATTGCTGAAAATATCAAAAGAGCTGTGGAAAGGAGATTAAGGATACAGCTACGGAACAATCACGCTATTCATACCTTCCGTGACACTCTAGAGGAAGAACTCAGGACAAGATTTCCATGTATTATCACTGATGAGTTATTGTCTATGCAGATGAGAGACACGGAAGATTATTACAGCTACAAACAACGTGCCACTAATTTATATCACGATGTGACCGGAGAACAAATTGAGGCTGGTACTGGCATGGCTGTAATGTTCCGGTCCACATTGATTAAAGGAATGCCTGGTCCGGTTCAAGATGCTTTGCAAGGTATAATGGGACTGTATAATAAATCCGAAGAAGAGTTTGACGCACATTGCAATCATCAAATAAACAAGTGGCAAAAAGATAAGAAAGATACTGAAGAAAAGAAACAGGAGTTGGAACTGGCTACTGCGAAATTACAATTGCAGAAGTACCAAACTGAACTTAAAGAGAAAAAGAAAGAGAAGAATATAAACGTGATGAATATACAGTCAGACTCACCAGAAGAAGACATGTCACATATTACAAAAGAATTGACAACTGCAATCAAGATGGTAATGAATGCCCAGCAACCACAAGAAACAACAGCAATGACACCAAAACCTCAGCCAGGCCAACCTATACAAATACCAAATGTACCAGTCATGATCTATAACGGCCCTCAATCAAGAAATCAAGGAGGTTTCAGGAACCCTGGAAGGAACAAAAGAACAGGCTACATAAGCAATCTAACACAAAACGATCGATGTCACTTATGTCAAGGAATAGGACACTGGAAAAAAGACTGTCCAACAAAATTTCAAAGACAAAGACAAGTATCAAATAATTTTCGACAATATATGCAACCAACACGGGGGTATAATCAACAACAATTCATGCCACAACAGACAGTCGTTTCAATGCCTCCAGTCCCAAATGGAAGAATAATGAATGTCGAAAATTACTATCAAGGAGGAAGAGACACTCATGGATACTTGGATGAATATGGTGAGTGCTGAAGGGGCCTACAGTCAGACAATTCGCTAAAACCATGGAAAAGCGAGCCAATGGTGGTCTTAAAGATAAATGGACAGCAGATTAAATTTTTGGTGGATTCAGGAGCCACAGTATCCTGTATAAAACAGAGATTTCCACTTTCATCAAAAACGATGTCCATAACTGGCTGTGTAGGAGGACCAGAAGTTAAAATGTTTACTGAACCATTGGCAGTAACAATGAAAGAACAAACAGTAAAACAAGAATTCTTATACTTACCGGATTGCAGTGTCTCCATATGTGGAAGAGACTTGATGTGCAAACTATCATTGTCAGTGGTGTTCTGCCCAGAAGGTCATAAGATACTCGACAGATGTGAAACACTCAAGATGCTGAAAAATGTGACTACACGTAAAATTACTGAGATTCTGTACCTTTCTCCAGACACTGCAAAAGATTTAAAATCGCAAGTCACGATCTATTGGACGCAAATACTCACAGATCCAGAAAAAGGAAATACTGCATCAGCACTGTGGCAGAACTACAAGACATGGGCAAGATCATTATATCCACTCAGTGAGCCTTTTGACCCCCTACATGTCACATTATACTACTCTACTCTTGATGATGATACCTATGAAGAATTATGGCAAAAGGTGGATGGACAAACCTTTCAAGTGAGCTACTCATATCTCTACTTGGGTCCTCAAGGCATGGCACTCACTGTCTCCCTTCCAAAAGAACTGAAACCGTATTTCATGGGAAGTGAAGAAAGTGCACCTCACGTATCTCTGGCTATATCAAAACATCACTCGCCAAGACAACTTGGTCCAATGGTAAAGCTAGCCTCAAGTCTTCAGTATGATGCCACTGAAAGCAAAGATGTTTTTTATAATCCACAATACAAAAATCTTCAGAATTGTGCTACCTCAAGGCTCGGAAGACAACACAAGAGCATCCAAACAATCCAGACAACGGACTTTTGAGAACCATCCAGATACAGAGATGTACCTTGCACAAGTACCACCAAACATATGGATGATGCACCGAATGATGTGGGTCAGACAAAGCATACTGTTAAAGTGCAACTTACTACAAAGCAAAACCAATATACCATCCTCAATATCCACTTAGAGAAGATCAAGCAGCGGGATTCAAGAAACTATTAATGGTTTGTTGGAATCTGGAAGTAATATATGAAACAGAATCAGAATATAACACACCACTTTTCCCAGTGAAGAAATCGGATCTGCAAAACTGGAGGATGGTCCAAGATATCGTCCAATCAACGAGGTCACAGCAGGAGAAATCTTATCCAGTACCAGACCCTTACATCGCATTGAATAATCTGTCACCAGAGCACAAGTTTTATACTGTGATTGATTTGGCAAATGCATTCTTCACAATCAACCTGGAGACCTCCTCTTAGAAATTCTTTGCTTTCAGACACAAAAATAAGGTCTATTCATACAGAAGAATTGCCCATGGGATGGAAACATAGTCCTGGATTTTTCAGCCACTTCTTAAGACAAGACCTTGCAGATCTGATATTTCCAGAGACATGCACTCTGATCACTTATGTGGATGACATTCTCATCGCTGGAAGAACGGCAAAAGAAGTCTTAGAAGCCTCAGTACGACTACTCACACATTTGTCAAAAAGGGGTACAAGGTCAAAAAGCAGAAGATACAAGTTGCAAGACAAACTGTGCATTTCCTCGGACGGGAAGTATCAAACGGTACCCAAGGAGTGTCAGACAGTAACAAAGACGCTATCTTGAATACTCCAAAACCAATTACGGTGCGTCAAATGCTCACTTTCTTGGGACTCTGTAATTACTCTCGAGAATACATCCCTGGCTACACTGAACTCACGACACCTCTTCGAGAACTCATTAAGCCTCATGGCATGCATAATCTCTCCATTTGAACTAGTCTGGACGACAGAGACTGAAGAGGCATTCATCAAGACAAAGCAAGCTATTTGTGCAGCATGTAGCCTGTGTGCTCCAAATTATGACATTCCTTTCCATCTAGATGTGTCAGAAAGACAGTCATTTGTCCAAGCTGTTCTTTATCAGAAGCATCACCAGAGCAGAAGAGTGCTGAAACACTACTCTTGTAAGCTGGATTCTCATGAACAGACTCAACCTGGTTGTGCACGTTACCTGGCCGCTCTGACGAGGACAATTGAGAAGACGTCACATATTGTGCAAAATCATCCACTGGTAATACACACTCAACATGGAATACTTGCTTACCTCAACTCTCGCCTGTTCATTACTACTGCACGAAGATCCAGTAATATTTCAAAGACTTTGAAACAGCCACACATCACTTATGAAGGAGGAAACATTAATATGGCAGCAAATATGGAGACCGAAGGTATTCCACATGTGTGTGAAGAAAAGGTCAGAACTGAATTGTATGTAAGAACAGATCTACATACTTCACCACTTTCAGACCCAGAGATGACCATTTTCTGTGATGGCTGTTCATACAGAGCAAAAGAAGGCCATATTGTGTCATCATATGCAGTAGTGGAACAGCTCCCCTCTAACCAATATCGCCTGATGGAAGCTCAACAAATAGCAAAAGGTTCTGCACAAGTGGCGGAGATAACGGCAATGTTACGAGCACTACAACTCTCAGCGGCAAGGCGTAAACATCTATACAGACTCAGTCTATGCATACAAGACCGTCACAATGTCATTGGCTGGGTGGATCAGAAATGGTTTCAAACTTGTGACCGGCCTTCCGCTAAAACATGAACAATTAATAAAACAACTGATAGACGCTGTCCAACTGCCATCAAAACTTCCCATCATGAAATGCAAAGCTCACA
Organism: Odontamblyopus lacepedii; assembly: GCA_034769755.1. Classification (NCBI taxonomy): domain Eukaryota; kingdom Metazoa; phylum Chordata; class Actinopteri; order Gobiiformes; family Gobiidae; genus Odontamblyopus; species Odontamblyopus lacepedii. The sequence goes on from CM068363.1 coordinate 5,522,259, forward strand.
CCAAGGGAACAGATTCTATATCCTTGGGAAATCAAGCAGCAGACCACGCTGCAAAGAAAGTTGCAAATTATACTGCAAGAAATATGCTCATTCACACCAATGAAGAGATTGAGATGCTTCCTGATGCAAATGTAATGGATGCGATGTACATAAAAGAGATTCAAGAAGCAGCTGGGGCATATGAACATAGTGCCTGGAAACAACGCGGTGCTACGAAAGATGCTACAGGAATTTGGAGAAACCATGAAGGAAAAATTGTAGCTCCAATCGCACTGCTTCAGATGCTTTATGATGAATTCCACACTCCTACTCATCGAGGTTATGAAGCCATCTCAAAGCACATCAATTTGTGGTGGCATCCACACATGAAGCCCATAATGCAATACTGGATTGACGATTGTCATATCTGTCAAAGCATGAATCCAAAAAAGGCTTACAAACCACCTCCAGGAACTTATACTCTTCCCAATAAACCTTTTGAAAGAATCGTTATGGATTTCACAGACATGGGTCCGAGATGAGAGTTCGAGGATTTCGCTTATTTACTGGTCATAGTCTGTGAATATACAAGATGGGTTGAAGCATTTCCTGCAAGACGGAATCGGCTAAAGAAGTAGTCAAACACTTAACTACTGATGTTTTTCCACGATTTGGCATTCCACATGTCATAAGATCTGATAACGGGACACACTTCACTGCTAAAATAGTCCGTGATGTGCTGAAGGCTCTAAATATCACTCAACGCTTTGGAACTGTCTATCATGCCGCCAGTCAAGGAGTTTGTGAAGCGAATGAATGCCATCTGTCAAAAGAAAACTTGCAAAGGTCTGGAAAACCACTAAACTTGATTGGGTCACTGCTTTACCTTTTGTCTTGATGGATATCAGAAACAGTGTGAACAAAACCACGTCATATTCTCCTCATCTACTATTAACGGGCAGAGAAATGCAAAACCAAAGGGACCATTTACCGAAGATACTCCATTCATAGAATGGGACAAACAACATCACTCATATGTTCAAGAGCTTCAAGAAATAGTGATGCAATTGCATAAATGCAGACAGAGAACACATGATGTAGAGGATGGAGTTGAACCAGATGTAAACATCTCCCCGGGATCTTGGGTGTATGTAAAAGTGCATAAACGAAGCAACTGGACTCAACCATATCAAACTGGACCATACCAAGTTCTACAGTCTACTGGGAGATCAGTACAAGTCCAAAAGAAACATCTAAAGTGTGGTATCATCTATCACACTGCTTCAAGGCACCAGTAGACCCAAATGAACGAAGTCTAACCCAAATTCGAACTGACATTGCCGTCACATCTGCTATCCAGGATGAAGAAAGCAGACCAAAGCCTGACGTCGCTGATAACAGTGCACCAGAAGAACAACCCCGACCACCCTCCGCCACTGGGGCTCCAGAGAATAAGGAGGGGAAAAGGGGGAGAAGGAAGAGAAGAAGAAGGAGAGTATAAGCCATGCTTTTTGAAAAAATTTCAATGTGTATTTTTGACCATGCTAATTGTAATACTTTCTATTGTTCTAGTGTGGTGGTACATTTCACATACCCATAGAAGTATTGAGACTGGCCTCGGACAGCCAACAATCAAAACGATGAGCCACGATGCAACCAACTTTACAACAAAAAATAAAGGTAAGAAACAAGTAACGCTGAAAAGGAAAAAAAGGGACACTAGACACACCCCAAAGATTGTAAAATATTGCTATGAGGGACAAACTTGTAACATACTTTTTGATGTATGTGAAGTGCTAGACTGTATGCTAGATATACCCGCTATAGATCATGTGCTAAATGTACAAATTGTCTGTAAGGATACTTGTCTGTCAAAAACAGATGCCTATGGACACACAGTTATAGAGACTGCCAGAGTTGTAACTAGTACTGATGGACAACAAAATGAGGAAGAAAACACTTTTACAACTGATCTACAGCAGAGAATTACCTTAACGAAACACAGAAAGAATGATGGATCCTATCAAGCAGATCTAAAACATTGCAGAGAGCGCAAATCAATTACTCAACGATGTAATCCTTTGATACTATCTATTAAAAATCCAACATTCAATGATTCTGGAATATATTCTATAGGGTTCGAGTGCTCTAAAAGTATTTCTATACCATGCAATAGAAAAACAAATTTGAATTTTGAAGGCTACATCCAAACAACAATTTTAAAAGCTAATAGACCTGCTCCAGAAAAATGATCTAATTTCCTTGACCGAAACAATAAAAAAATCGAACGGGCTAGAAATGAATGAAAATACTTGGCTGAAATGGGTACAGTACACTGCACACACCTTAACTACGGAAGACTGCATTGTATGTTCCGCAGCCAGACCACGATTGACTACCACATCTATACCATATTCTAACGAGGAAGACCTGACCTGTATACTTAAACTTTTCACTAGCAAGGTGTTTGATAAAACTGATGCATGTTTCCACCTCCACCATAAACTGCCAGTGGTAATCTCCAAAGATGTACCTACATTTTGGATTATAGGAACAGCTAAATATACCTGTTTTCTTAAAGATACTATTACACATACAGAGGCAAGAAGTGATGATAAGAACGAAATAGAGAGTTTCGCTAACAATTTCTGTAATCAGACTTTATCCTCTGATAATTATGGAAAATTTGCTCTTTTGACTAATCACTCTACTGCCCGCGCTGATATTTGGTGGTTATGTGCAGATTTACGTCTGTATGCTATTTTATCAAAAACATGGTCAGGCATTTGTGCCCCAGTAATGTTAATTATCCCGTTCACCATAGGCCCAGCAAATTCACTAAGCCTTATACAAACTCAATTGCCATATAGAGCTATCACAAGACATAACTACATTGAACAAGAGGTCGTTGTCTAAGCCCAAACCTCATGGATCGTTTAATGAGGACATCTACCTCAGTGCTATTGGCACACCTGTTGGAGTTCCGGAGGAATTTAAAGCACAAAACGTAATTGCAGCTGGGTTTACCTCAGTTTTATTTGCAGGGGTAACTGCTACTAAAAATGTTGTTTGGATAAATTACCTTTATTACAATCAGCAGAGATTTATCAATTATACAATTGAGGCAATAGAAGGCATTGTTGAGCAATTGGGCCCCTACGCTCATGGCTTGGCAAAATCGGATCGCCCTTGACATGTTACTTCGCCAAAGAGTCATCAGTATGCAGCATGTTCGAACAGAATGTTGTACTTATATTCCGAATAATACTTCCCTGATGGAAGTATTAAGCTAAAGCTTTGAACAAACTTAAGTTGTTGTCCACAGAATTTGTTAGAACTCTGGTGTGTATGAAAACACTTGGTCAAATTGGCTCTACGGAATATTTGGACCTTGACTGATGCTATAATGTCTGTAGTTATTACAATATTAACTGTCATCGCTTATATTAGTAGTAATCGGATGTTGCATTATCCCTTGCCTTCGATCACTGGTAGAACAATTAATTGCTACTGCCATAACACAGAAAACTCCTACGTCTCAGATTTTGCTACTCTCTGTAGAGTCTTAAAGTCCCTAACTATTGATTAAACTGCACCGTTTGACCTTCTGACTTGAAGGAGGTAAAATTCCTAATTCTAAAAGTCCCAGTAAGCGTTCCTTGTTTCTTATTTTGCTGTCCGAGAGTCATATATTTTCATTTGTGTGTTATATTTGCATGAGTGTGGGGTTGTGTTATAATTGGGGGAAAAAAAACAAACAAAAAAAACATACTTTTTATTACTACTTTTACTACTATTACTTTATTATTATTTTTATTTCTTTACTCATATTATAGGAATTTTATGTGAAGGTAGTCCTCTGTTTTCATTTCTGTGATCATAAATGATCAAAAGGGGGAAACTGTGAACTATTTTCTTCTAACTGTGAATTCTTTTCTTGTGTTAATATTAAGGAATGATTGAAGGAAACACATGGGTGCTTTGATTATATTTTAACTTGAACATATGGACCCTATGACAAATGGAGTTTAACCTGTTGACCTTGTGACCCTTGAAGTTGGCTATTCAAAGAAGTGAGATGGCTCTGTAAAGACTTGTGTGTTACCTTATATGGTGAGCTAGAAGCTTAACATATAGGATCTATACATAAACAACAAGGATAGAATAGCAGCTGCATGCATCAACAGGTGGGATAATGTTTGATTTTAACTATAAAAGAGGTCTCGCAGAAGGAGGCCCTTCAGAGACGAGGAGTGAAGACCCACCATAAAGGCCTGTATCCTGTTGTAGCCCGAATAAAGATCCTATTGAAACTGCTCCACGTCTTCTACGTTTTTGTTCCGAGGTGCCTTAAAGAACCAGAAGCTTACAAATACTAGAGTTAAGTACATGTGTGTAATACTAGAGTTAAGTACATCTGTGCAGTACTATAATTACGTACATCTGTGTACTACTAGAGTTAAGAACATGTGTGTAGTACTAGAGTACATGTCTGTAGTACTAGAGTTAAATACTTGTGTGTAGTACTCGAGTTAAGTACATTTGTGTAGTACTATAGTACATGTGTGTAGTACTAGAGTCAAGAACATGTGTGTAGTACTAGAGTTAAGTACGTGTGTAGTACTAGAGAACATGTCTGTAGTACTAGAGTTAAGTACATGTGTGTAGTAGTAGAATACACTTGTGTAATACTAGAGTTAAGTACATGTGTGTAGTACTAGAGCACATGTGTGTAGTACTAGAGTACATGTGCGTAGTACTAGAGTACATGTGTGTAGTACAAGAATACATGTGCGTAGTACTACAGTTAAGTATATGTGTGTAGTACTAGAGTTAAGGACATGTGTGTAATACTAGAGTTAAGTACATCTGTGTAGTACTCGAGTTAAGTACATGTGTGTAGTACTAGAGTTAAGTACATTTGTGTAGTACTAGAGTTAAATACATGTGTGTAGTGCTAGAGTTAAATACATGTGTGTAATACTACAGTTAAGTACATGTGTGTAACACTATAATTAAGTACATCTGTGTAGTACTAGAGTTAAGTACATGTGTGTAATACTAGAGTTAAGTACATCTGTGTAGTACTCGAGTTAAGTACATGTGTGTAGTACTAGAGTTAATTACATGTGTGTAGTACTAGAGTTAAATACATGTGTGTAGTGCTAGAGTTAAGTACACGTGTGTAATACTACAGTTAAGTACATGTGTGTAAAACTATAGTTAAGTACATCTGTGTAGTACTCGAGTTAAGTATACGTGTGTAGTACTAGAGTTAAGTACATGTGTGTAGTACTAGAGTTAAGTACATCTGAGCAGTACTATAATTACGTACATCTGTGTAGTACTAGAGGTAAGTACATCTGTGTAGTACTAGAGTTAAGTACATGTGTGTAGTACTCGAGTTAAGTATATGTGTGTAGTACTAGAGTTAAGTACATGTGTGTAGTACTCGAGTTAAGTATATGTGTGTATTACTAGAGTTAAGTACATCTGTGCAGTACTATAATTACATACATCTGTGTAGTACTAGAGGTAAGTACATCTGTGTAGTACTAGAGTTAAATGCGTGTGTAGTACTAGAGTTAAGTATATGTGTGTAGTACTAGCGTTAAGTACATGTGTGTAGTAATAGAGTAAATGTCCTGGCCACAAAATTCTATTTATCACCATGTTTAAGCCTAAAGTCATGTAGTTTTAGCATGAGAAGCCTCCACACAGTATAGTTTTAACAAGTGTTTACTTCTAAAGTCAGTATTGCATACATTGTCTCAGAATGCTTATTTTGCGCTCAAAAGCAATTTGCGGGCATAAAAAGATGATAACGGTTATAACTTCAGCACAGAAGGAGATAGAACCAAGATTCCAAATGTATTTTGTAAAGGTCCGAAAGTCCTAATGGCACAGCAAAAATGGCATTGATATCTTTTGTAGTTTTTCCACAACTTCACTTATGTTCAGCCAGAATGCATTGTAACGCAGAGAAGCCATAGGGCTATCCTGGCCCAAAAATTCTACTTATCAGCATGTTTAAGCCTAAAATCACGTAATTTTAGCATGAGAAGCCTCCACACAGTGTAGTTTTAACAAGTTTTTACTTCTAAAGTCAGGATTGCATACATTGACTCAGAATGCTTATTATGCGCTCAATAGCAATTTGCGGGCATAAAAAGATGATAATGGTTATAACTTCAGCACAGAAGGAGATAGAACCAAGATTCCAAATGTATTTTGTAAAGGTCCCAAAGCCCTACTGGCACAGCAAAAATGGCATGGATAACTTTTGTAGTTTTTCCACAACTTTACTTATGTTAAGCCAGAATGCATTGTAACGCATAGAAGCCATAGGGCTATCCTGGCCACAAAATTCTATTTATCAGCATGTTTAAGCCTATAATTATGTAATTTTAGCATGAGAAGCCTCCACACAGTGTAGTTTTAACAAGTTTTTACTTCTAAAGTCAGGATTGCATACATCGTCTCAGAATGCTTATTATGCGCTCAAAAGCAATTTGCGGGTATAAAAAGATGATAACGGTTATAACTTCAGCAAAGAAGAAAAGAGAACCAAGATTCTAAATGTATTCTGTACAGGTCCCAAAGGCCTACTTGCACAGCAAAAATGGCATTGATATCTTTTGTAGTTTTTCCACAACTTCACTTATGTTCAGCCAGAATGCATTGTAACGCAAAGAAGCCATTGGGCTATCCTGGCTCCAAAATTCTATTTATCAGCATGTTTAAGCCTAAAGTCATGTAGTTTTGGCATGAGAAGCCTCCACACAGTGTAGTTTTAACAAGTTTTTACTTCTAAAGTCAGGATTGCATACATTGTCTCAGAATGCTTATTATGCGCTCAAAAGCAATTTGCGGGCATAAAAAGATGTGACCCGAGGTACGCTTTGTATCACCAATAAATACAATATTAAAAGGCCACAGATAAGAATTGTAAAAAAAAACAACAGAGACGTGACTTTAAAAAAGGGTAATTAAAATTTATTAAAAAGTCTAAAATTAGTCAAAATTGCTAAAAATTATTTTTATTTCTTCAATGATAAAAGAAAATGGCCAATTTGGGTTTAAAATAATAAAATTCAAAATAAAACCTTGCAGCCCCTGGGCGGAGGAACAAGCCCTGAAACAGAAATAAATATTAGAACAAAAACCAAACGAAGACGACTTGAGAGGGGGTAGCCCCACCCGAAACAAAACAGAAAGTGCTACCGTACATTCACAGCAAAGTAACTTAAAACCCCAAAGTGAAAACTAAGAAGTTGGGCTAAACCCCTCCCAAGTACGACCCGGGAAACTTAAACCAAATGAGAGCTAAAAGCCCAGGGACGGCAACTGTTAAAAACAGGATGTATTATCCGTGCAAGTCAAGCTAAAAATCAAACCAAACTTTTAATCAAAACACTAAAACAAAACCCATACAAAACAGTAGCAGACCAATCTCTTAAAATCCTGGGGGTAAAGATCTGCCACCAGAGTTGACTTGCTTCTATAAAAACAGTTAAACCATTTTTAAAAAACTAAAAATCATTAAAAATACAAACACGTATTGTAATACTACCTGTCACCAGCCAGCAGAAGTCGGGACTGCGGTCTTGCAGAGGCGCCCTTTTAAAGCCCCGACCTCTGCTGGCACCGGAAGGTGGTGCCAGGTAGCCTAAAAAAAAGACGAGAGCTCCCCCTGCTGTCCGCCACAATCTGCCCCCAGTTTACTATTGACGTCCCAGCAATACCCCGTAGTCCCAGGGCCTAAAATAAGCACTTACTGCACTACTTGCACCACTGAACCGGGAGGTAGCAGCCCCCCCTAGCTCCTGAGATGCTGTAGTTGGGAGACGGTGAGGGTTTGTGTGTTGCCCCGCGGTGGCCCGGGTTGTTCTCCTGGGGCCTCCTGGATCCAAGTCTTGAACTGAGGAGACCACTGAGGGCACGGCAGAGGGAGGAGAGTTAGGACGGTTTGTGGTACCGGTGGTGGGAGAGGGTGTGGTCGTAGCTACTCCAGGAACAGGCCGGCTAATCACAAATGTAATGGGCTGCTCTTCCTCCTCCTCCTCAGACTCCCTCCTAAACTCCGGCCTTGGGCTAGGCTGGTTCTGAGGGCATAGGTTATGAGGAACCGGTTTCAACATGTTACGGTGTACAGTTCTTACCCTCTGGGGGTCATGTACGGGTGCCACCGTGTAAACTGCACCACTGGCTTGCGGGGCTTTCACAATGACATGGATCTCTGGACTCCACACGTCTTGTATCTTGGAGCGGCCCCTCCTGCTATGATCCTGGAGGTAAACAAATTGCTGCTCCCGCGGAGATCGGTGGAGCTTACCCGAACATCATGGTGCTCCTTACGCCGTGCTGCTGCCGCTTTAAGTCGCTGCTGGGCCCCTTCAAACGCCACCTGAAGTCTCCGCCGGTGCTCCTGGACCCAGTCCTCCACTCGACCATCGCTGGGTTCTGGGACCCGGCCAAGTAGAAAATCTACAGGTAGATGTGGCTCCTGTCCGAACATCAGAAAATGAGGGCACTCACCGGTAGACTGATGCATTGTTGTATTGTAGGCGAAAAGGACTTGGGGCAACTATTTAGACCAGTTCAGTTTCCTCTCAATGGGCAGTGTTCTTAGGAGGTCATGAAGCGTCCTATTAAAGCGTTCACACTGACCATTTCCTTCAGGGTGATAAGGGGTGGTTCTAGTCTTTCGAGTGCCATAAATGCTGCAGAGTTGACTGATCAGGGCGCTTTCAAAGTTCCTGCCCTGGTCCGAATGCAGCCGAGCTGGGACACCAAACTTGTAGAACCACTCGTGCACCAGGACGTCTGCCACCGTCGAAGCCCGTTGGTCCTTTGTGGCAAATGCCTGGGTAAATTTTGAAAACACGTCAGTCATAACAAGCACATTTTCCACTCCTTCACGTGAGGGCTCAAGCACTGTAAAATCTATGGCCAACACTTCATTAGGTTTTGACGCTAATAGATGGCCCATAGCAACCCTGCTCTGGGGCCGTGAGGCTTTGGCCAGAATGCAGCGTTCACACTGTTGGTACCAGTCTTTGATGTCCTTATGCATTAATGGCCAATAGCATCTCTGCCTTACCAGGTCAGTAGTCCTCTCTAAGCCTTGATGGCCATGTCCTTGATAAAGTTGTCTGAGCACCTCCTCTTTCAGGTCGTAAGGCAAGAGCAGCTGATACAGGTCCTCCCCTCCATCAGACCTCTGGATATGACGGTAAAGCACTCCATTCATCTCCTTCACTCTGTCCCATTGCCGACATAGTTCCAGTACCTGGGGGGAAAGGTTAGCTCGGTCCGCCCTATCGGGACGCCTCTTGTTGCGCCAAAAAATCAGAAAGGCCCCAATTACAGAGTCAGCTTGTTGGAGTGCAATCAATTCAGTGGCCGAATGGGAGGGGAGGACAGAAATGGCGGCTTGAGTTACCTTGAGGGCAGCATCAGGTGGTACAGGTGTCAGCAGATTCTCCGGAAGAGCTGTGCCTGGCAGTGACTGTTCCAGGGCAGTAGGGAACCTTGACAGAGCATCAGCATTAGTATTTGTCCTTCCAGACCTGTAACGCAGGGTAAAATTAAAGGATGCCAACTGGGCAGCCCACCGCTGCTCTGTTGCCCCCAGTTTTGCCGTTTCCAAGTGGCTAAGAGGGTTATTGTCAGTCCAAACAATGCATTTTTGGCCAAGCAAATAATCTCGGAATTTTCTGTTAATGCCCATTTTAATGCCAGAAACTCCCACTTCATGGAGCTGTAAGTTGACATGTTTCTTTCAGTGGGACTAAGGGTACGACTAGCATAAGCTATTGGCCGCACCTTCCCCTCTTGCTCTTGTGAAAGAACAGCTCCCAGTCCGTTAAAACTGGCATCAATTTCTAGGATGAAGGGCAAGGAAAAATTTGCATATGCAAGCACAGGTGCACTCACCAGAGCTGCTCTGAGGTCGTTGAAGCTCTGTTCACATTCACCTGTCCAACTGGCTGCCAGGAGCTGGTGCTTTTGCCGCCCTAAAACACGCTGAACCTCTGCTATTAAACGGTGGAGAGGGGCTGCCATCGTTGCAAACCCACTGACGAACCGCCGATAGTAACTGGCAAAGCCTAGGAAAGACCTCAACTCTGTGACAGTGTTAGGCCGAGGCCAGTCTGCTACAGCAGCCACTTTGCCTGGGTCTGTGGGCACACCCTCTCCAGAGATCACATGCCCTAGGTATTTTACTTCTCTTTTGAAGAATTCACATTTTGACAATTTTACCTTAAGGCCTTCTTTTTGCAGTCTGTTCAGAACAGCACCCAGGCGCTGGAGATGGTCATCTATCGAGGAGGAATACACCACAACATCATCAAGGTATAAAAGTAAGGACTGGCAGTGTTCTGACCCAAACATTCGCTCCATTAGCCTTTGGAAAGTGCTTGGTGCATTACATAGGCCGAATGGCATTCTATTAAACTCAAATAAACCAAACGGTGTGCAAAAAGCAGTCTTGTGTTTGTCTTTCTCAGCCATAGGAACTTGGTTATAGCCACTAGCGAGGTCTATTGTTGAAAACCATTTTGCGCCACACAGCGCATCTAGAGACTCCTCAATTCGGGGCAAAGGAAAAGCGTCTCTGCGGGTCTTACTATTAAGCTGTCTGTAGTCGACACAGAGGCGTATGGATCCATCTTTCTTCTTAACAATCACAATTGGAGACGCATAGGGGCTGCTACTCTCCCGGATCACCTGACTGTCAAGCAACTGTCTTATATGGGCCTTGACTGCCTCATACTCAGAGGGGGGTATTCTCCTAAACCTCTGCCTGACAGGAGCCTCATCCAAGAGTGGAATCTCATGACTAATTAGATCCGTACAACCCAAATCACTGTCACTTGTGGCGAAAACAGAACTGTACTCTCTAAGCAGGTGCCTGACCTTATCCTGTTCTATCACAGAAAGGGTGGACAGATCTACGGTCTCTACTGGATCTGCCTGCATTGCCTGTGAGCTGGCCTGAGAGAAAATGGTAGCCCCCACTGGTTCACTAGAGTAGCCTACAACTTCAGTGATGCCCTCTGGTAGACTAATTATGTCTGCTGGACTCAACATGCCTACTGCTGTACGGGGATGGAGCATAGCATCTGTGGTGCTCACATTCAACACTGGGATGTAGGCAGTTCCTCGGTGCACCGTCACCATAGCAGTGGATATAACTACACCTGCTGGGAGGGAGGACCTGCCGGTGAATGGTTCAAAAAGCCCTGACTCACTAAGACCAAACCTGCCTTGGGGACATGTGGTCGGCACTATCTTGATTGTCCCAGCGGGAATGCACACTGGTCTCCGACCCCTTATCCTCACCATACCTGCTTTAGGGGGGCCTGTTTTGTACCTGAGCCCTTTGGCAGTGTTGAAATGCACTAAGCCAGGGGGAGGGAACATCTGTCACAAAGGGAAGTTCAAACATTGACTGACCATGCTGTTGAAAAAGCTCATTATAACACTCCTGGATAATATTCATGCCGAGTATATCTGGGACCTTGGGTTGGGGCAAATGACTCGGGGGATCTTTCACCACCAAAATGCCACGACCTTCTACCACTTTGCCGAGCACCTCTACGTCTGCTTCTAGGTAGCCCACATAGGGTATGTCCACACCATTAGCAGCACGAAGTTCAAGCCAATTACACGAGTTGAGCTTTTCTTTAAAATGCCTGGCAAAAAAACTTTCAGTAACTGTAGTCACCATAGAGCCCGTGTCCAACAGACATTCCAGTTCTACCCCACCTAGACTCACTGTTACCATGGGGCACGATCCTATAAGCTTTGGAACAGCAGGGTTAACCTTTCTAGGGTCGGATGAGCCAGTGTCACTCCCTTCTGCAATGTGGCTCTGCAAGACAGAAGGAATTAGTTTTCCGCCTGCTGACTGGCTGAGATTGCCTGTCCCCTTTGTGTAAAATTCCCTACCCTCGGACTCCCCTGTGGCTGTCGGCAGTTTCGGGCGATGTGACCGGGCTGCTGGCACTGTCTGCAAATAAGGGGACCACCTCTGTTAAAACCTTGGGGTCTAGCATTCTGTATCTGTACCATATTTTGGGTCAGCAAGTTTATCTGTTCTTGTTGTTTCAGTAACAGCTCCCTAATCTCAGCTAAACTGTCCTGAGATCTACCTGGAGTTTCAATCACTCTTCTAGTCTGAGAGCACTGCGCTGCACAAAATGAAGGTACAGACTGACTGCGCCCTCTAGTGTCAGAAGGCTGGCCCTCTTGCTCCCACTGTAGTGCTTCACGTCTCACGTCTAGCAGTGTGTAACCTGGATTTAACCGCACTAGACGTTTTAATTCTCTACGCAAGGACGGGTCCAACACATGTTCTACAAATTGGTCTTTTAACAGTACCGGCGCATTACTCAGACCACCTGGTACACTTTTTGTGACCTTTTCCATTAAGCAAAATAGAGCATGAGAATATTCCTGCAATGTTTCACCTTCTAACTGTTTTCTGGAAAAGAAATTCTCTTGTAGTGCCACATAGGATTTTGAACACCCATAAAGTTCTTGCAAAGCTGCTAAAATGCATTCAGGGTCCTCCCGCTCAGCCCTGGGTCTATAGCAAATCTCCTCTTTTGCTTCTCCCTCAAGGTGATCATAAATGAAAAGGGCCTGGTCAAGTGCTGACAGGTACCTAGCCCGCATACTTGCCCTCACTTCCTCAACCCAATCATTAATCCCAATTCCAGTACTACCTCTGAAAATTGGACATTTGCGTTCCCGAGGAATATACAGAATACGTTCCCCAGTAGGGCCATAATGTCCATGACTGCGGTGGGTTTGTGATGAGGTACCCTCACCAGTAGGTGAAGGATTGTCCATATCTCCAGCTCGTAGACGTTCATTCTCAGCTTGCAGCTTTTTCACCAAGTCTCTGAGCTCCTGCGTCTCGTTCTCCATGCCTACTACAGATGAAACAGGCAGTGTCAGGCAAGTAGTCACACGGCTCAATCAGATGCACACAGGTGGGGCCAGGCCACGGTCCAACGCCGGGCCTGCTACTGTTTTGTTGTTGAAATAACTAAGAGCCTCTTGCACCAATAAATAAACAATTACGCTTTTAAAAGTACACGTCTCCGTTTACAAATCCTGTCAACAACGCCACGATTGTGACCCGAGGTACGCTTTGTATCACCAATAAATACAATATTAAAAGGCCACAGATAAGAATTGTAAAAAAAAAAAAACAACAGAGACGTGACTTTAAAAAAGGGTAATTAAAATTTATTAAAAAGTCTAAAATTAGTCAAAATTGCTAAAAATTATTTTTATTTCTTCAATGATAAACAAAAAAATGGCCAATTTGGGTTTAAAATAATAAAATTCAAAATAAAACCTTGCAGCCCCTGGGCGGAGGAACAAGCCCTGAAACAGAAATAAATATTAGAACAAAAACCAAACGAAGACGACTTGAGAGGGGGTTGCCCCACCCGAAACAAAACAGAAAGTGCTACCGTACATTCACAGCAAAGTAACTTAAAACCCCAAAGTGAAATCTAAGAAGTTGGGCTAAACCCCTCCCAAGTACGGCCCGGGAAACTTAAACCAAATGAGAGCTAAAAGCCCAGGGACGGCAACTGTTAAAAACAGGATGTATTATCCGTGCAAGTCAAGCTAAAAATCAAACCAAACTTTTAATCAAAACACTAAAACAAAACCCATACAAAACAGTAGCAGACCAATCTCTTAAAATCCTGGGGGTAAAGATCTGCCACCAGAGTTGACTTGCTTCTAAAAAAACAGTTAAACCATTTTTAAAAAACTAAAAATCATTAGCCTCCACACAGTGTAGTTTTAACAAGTTTTTACTTCTAAAGTCAGGATTGCATACATTGTCTCAGAATGCTTATTATGCGCTCAAAAGCAATTTGTGGGCATAAAAAGATGATAACGGTTATAACTTCAGCACAGAAGGAGATAGAACCAAGATTCCAAATGTATTTTGTAAAGGTCCCAAAGCCCTAATGGCACAGCAAAAATGGCATTGATATCTTTTGTAGTTTTTCCACAACTTCACTTATGTTCAGCCAGAATGCATTGTAACGCATAGAAGCCATAGGGCTATCCTGGCCCGAAAATTCTATTTATCAGCATCTTTAAGTCTAAAGTCATGTAGTTTTGGCATGAGAAGCCTCCACACAGTGTAGTTTTAACAAGTTTTAACTTCTATAGTCAGGATTGCATACATTGTCTCAGAATGCTTATTATGCGCTCAAAAGCAATTTGCGGGCATAAAAAGATGATTACGGTTATAACTTCAGCACAGAAGGAGATAGAACCAAGATTCCAAATGTATTTTGTAAAGGTCCCAAAGCCCTACTTGCACAGCAAAAATGGCATTGATAACCTTTGTAGTTTTTCCACAACTTTACTTATGTTCAGCCAGAATGCATTGTAACGCAGAGAAGCCATGGGGCTATCCTGGCCACAAAATTCTATTTATCAGCATGTGTAAGTACACACGTGTACTTAACTCTAGTACTACACACATGTACTCTAGTACTACACACATGTACTTAACTCTAGTACTACGCACATGTACTCTAGTACTACACACATGTACTCTAGTACTACACACATGTACTTAACTCTAGTATTACACACATGTACTCTAGTACTACACACATGTACTTAATTCTAGTTCTACAGACATGTACTTAACTCGAGTACTACACAGATGTACTTATCTCTAGTACTACACAGATGTACTTACCTCTAGTACTACACAGATGTACGTAATTATAGTACTGCACAGATGTACTTAACTCTAGTACTACACACATGTACTTAACTCTAGTACTACACACATATACTTAAATCGAGTACTACACCTGTATACTTAACTCGAGCACTACACAGATGTACTTAACTCTAGTATTACACACATGTACTTAACTCTAGTACTACACACATGTACTTAACTCTAGTACTACACACGTATACTCAACTCGAACACTACACAGATGTACTCAACTCTAGTATTACACACATGTACTTAACTCTAGTACTACACACGTATACTCAACTCGAACACTACACAGATGTACTCAACTCTAGTATTACACACATGTACTTAACTCTAGTACTACACACTAGTACTCTAGTACTACACACATAGACTCTAGTACTACACACATGTACTTAACTCTAGTACTAAGCACATGTACTCTAGTACTACACACATGTACTCTAGTACTACACACATGTACTCTAGTACTACACACATGTACTTAACTCTAGAACTACGCACATTTACTCTAGTAATTCACACATGCACTCTAGTACTACACCCATGTACTGAACTCTAGTACTACACACATGTACTTAACTCTAGTGCTACACACATGTACTCTAGTACTGCGCACATGTACCTTACTCTAGTACTACGCACATGTACTCTAGTACTACACACATGTACTCTTGTACTACACACAAGTACTTAACTCTAGTACTACACACAAATACTTAACTTGAATACTACACAGATGTACTTAACTCTAGTATTACACACATGTACTTAACTCTAGTACTACACACATGTACTTAACTCTAGTACTACACACATATACTTAACTTTAGTACTACACACATGTACTCTAGTAGTACACACGTGTACTTAACTCTAGTACTACACACATGTACGTAACTCTAGTACTACGCACATGTAAGCAAGAACTACACACATGGACTCTAGTACTACACACATGTACTTATCTCTAGTACTACGCACATGAATTCTCGTACTACACACATGTACTCTAGTACTACACACATGTACTTAACTCTAGTACTACATACATGTACTTAACTCTAGTACTACAAACATGTACTCTAGTACTACACACATGTACTTAACTCTAATACTATACGCATATACTTAACTCTAGTACTACACACATGTATTTAACTCTAGTACTATACACATATATTTAAGTCTAGTACTACACACATGTATTTAACTCTAGTATTACACACATGTACTTAACTCTAGTACTACACACATATACTTAACTCTAGTACTAATCACATGTACTCTAGTACTACACACATGTACTATAGTACTACACACATGTACTTAACAGCAGTACTATACACATGTACTCTAGTACTACACACATGTTGTCCAGTACTACACACATGTACTTAACTCGAGTACTACACAGATGTATTTAACTCTAGTACTACACACATGTTCTTAACTCTAGTACTATACACATATACTAGACTCAAGTACTACACAGATGTACTTAAATCTAGTATTACACACATGTACTTAACTCTAGTATGACACACATGTACTTAACTGTAGTACGGCACAGATGTACATAACTCTCGTATTACACAGATGTACTTAATTCTAGTACTACGCACATGTACTCAACTCTAGCACTACACACATGTATTTAACTCTAGTACTACACACGTATACTTAACTCGAGCACTACAGAGATGTACTTAACTCTAGTATTACACACATGTACTTAACTCTGGTACTACACACTAGTACTCTAGTACTACACACATGTACTCTAGTACTACACACATGTACTTAACTCTAGTACTACGCACATGTACTCTAGTACTACACACATGTACTCTAGTACTACACACATGTACTTACCTCAAGAACTACGCACATTTACTCTAGTAATACACACATTTACTCTAGTACTACACACATGTACTTAACTCTAATACTACACACATATACTTAACTTGAGTACTACACAGATGTACTTAACTCTAGTACTACACACATGTACTGAACTCTAGTACTGCACACATGTACTTAACTCTAGTGCTACACACATGTACTCTAGTACTATGCACATGTACTTTACTCTACTACTACGCACATGTACTCTAGTACTACACACATGTACTCTTGTACTACACACAAGTACATTACTCTAGTACTACTACTTAACTTGAGTACTACACAGATGTACTTAACTCTAGTATTATACACATGTACTTAACTCTAGTACTACACACATGTACTTAACTCTAGTACTACATACATATACTTAACATTAGTACTACACACATGTACTCTAGTAGTACACACGTGTACTCAACTCTAGTACTTCACACATGTACGTAACTCTAGTACTACGCACATGTACGCTAGAACTACACACATGGACTCTAGTACTAGACACATGTACTTATCTCTAGTACTACGCACATGTATTCTCGTACTACGCACATGTAGTCTAGTACTACACACATGTACTCTAGTACTACACACATGTACTTAACTCTAGTACTACACACATGTACTTAACTCTAGTACTACACACATGTACTCTAGTACTACACACATGTACTTAACTCTAGTACTACACACATGTACTCTAGTACTACACACATGTACTTAACTCTAGTACTATACACATATACTTAACTCTAGTACTACACACATGTATTTGACTCTAGTACTATACACATATACTTAACTCTAGTACTACACACGTATTTAACTCTAGTATTACACACATGTACTTAACTCTAGTAGTACACACATATACTTAACTCTAGTACTAATCACATGTACTCTAGTACTAAACACATGTACTCTACTACTGCACACATGTACTTAACAGCAGTACTATACACATGTACTCTAGTACTACACACATGTAGTCTAGTACTACACACATGTACTTTGCTCGATTACTACACAGATATACTTAACTCTAGTACTACACACATGTTCTTAACCCTAGTACTACACACATATACTAGATTCGAGTACTACACAGATGTACTTAAATCTAGTATTACACACATGTACATAACTCTAGTACTACACACATGTACTTAACTCTAGTACTACACACATGTACTTAACTCGAGTACTACACAGATGTACTTAACTCTAATACTACTCACATGTACTCTAGTACTACACACATGTACTCTAGTACTACACACATGTACTTAACAGCAATACTATACACATGTACTCTAGTACTAGACACATGTACTCTAGTACTACACACATGTACTGAACTCTAGTACTACACACATGTACTTAACTCTAGTACTACACACATGTACTATAGTACTATGCACATGTACTTAACTCTAGTACTATACACATGTACTCTAGTACTACATATATGTACTAAACTCTAGTACTACACACATGTACTTAACTCTAGTACTACACACATATACTTAACTCTAGTACTACACACATATACTTAACTCGAGTACTACACACATGCACTTAAATCTAGTATTACACACATGTACTTAAGTCTAGTACTACACAGATGTACTTAACTCTAGTACTACACACATGTACTTACCTTTAGTACTACACACATGTACTCTAGTACTACACACATGTTCTTAACTCTAGTACTACACACATGTACTTAACTCTAGTACTAAGCAGATGTACTTAACTCTAGTACTACACACATTTACTTAACTTTAGTACTACACACATGTTCTCTAGTACTACACACGTACTTAACTCTAGTACTACGCACATGTACTCTAGTACTACACACATGTACTTAACTCTAGTACTACGCACATGTACTCTAGTACTACACACATGTACTCTTGTACTACACACAAGTACTTAACTCTAGTACTACAAACATATACTTAACTTGAGTACTACACAGATGTACGTAATTATAGTACTACACACATATACTTAACTCTAGTACTACACACATGTACTTAACTCTAGTAATACACACATATACTTAACTCGAGTACTACACAGATGTACTTAACTGTAGTACTACACAGATGTACGTAATTTTAGTACTGCACAGATGTACGTAACTCGAGTACTACACACATGTACTTAACTCTAGTACTACACACGTATACTTAACTCGAGCACTACACAGATGTACTTAACTCTAGTATTACACACATGTACTTAACTCTAGTACTACACACTAGTAGTCTAGTACTACACCCTTAGACTCTAGTAATACACACATGTACTTGAGTACTACACACATGTACTTATTTCTAATACCACACACATATACTTAACTTGAGTACTACACAGATGTACTTAACTCTAGTACTACACACATGTACTGAACTCTAGTACTAACCACATATACTTAACTCTAGTACTACACACATGTATTTGACTCTAGTACTATACACATATACTTAACTCTAGTACTACACACGTATTTAACTCTAGTATTACACACATGTACTTAACTCTAGTAGTACACACATATACTTAACTCTAGTACTAATCACATGTACTCTAGTACTAAACACATGTACTCTACTACTGCACACATGTACTTAACAGCAGTACTATACACATGTACTCTAGTTCTACACACATGTAGTCTAGTACTACACACATGTACTTTGCTCGATTACTACACAGATATACTTAACTCTAGTACTACACACATGTTCTTAACTCTAGTACTACACACATATACTAGACTCGAGTACTACACAGATGTACTTAAATCTAGTATTACACACATGTACTTAACTCTAGTACTACACACATGTTCTTAACTCTAGTACTACACACATGTACTTAACTCGAGTACTACACAGATGTACTTAACTCTAGTACTACTCACATGTACTCTAGTACTACACACATGTACTCTAGTACTACACACATGTACTTAACAGCAATACTATACACATGTACTCTAGTACTAGACACATGTACTCTAGTACTACACACATGTACTGAACTCTAGTACTACACACATGTACTTAACTCTAGTACTACACACATGTACTATAGTACTATGCACATGTACTTAACTCTAGTACTATACACATGTACTCTAGTACTACATATATGTACTAAACTCTAGTACTACACACATGTACTTAAGTCTAGTACTACACACATGTACTTAACTCTATTACTACACACATATACTTAACTCGAGTACTATACAGATGCACTTAAATCTAGTATTACACACATGTACTTAACTCTAGTACTGCACAGATATACTTAACTCTCCTACTACACACATGTACTTAACTCTAGTACTAAACACATGTACTCTAGTACTACACACATGTTCTTAACTCTAGTACTACACACATGTACTTAACTCTAGTACTAAGCAGATGTACTTAACTCTAGTACTACACACATTTACTTAACTTTAGTACTACACACATGTTCTCTAGTACTACACACGTACTTAACTCTAGTACTACGCACATGTACTCTAGTACTACACACATGTACTTTACTCTAGTACTACGCACATGTACTCTAGTACTACACACATGTACTCTTGTACTACACACAAGTACTTAACTCTAGTACTACAAACATATACTTAACTTGAGTACTACACAGATGTACGTAATTATAGTACTGCACAGATGTACTTTACTCTAGTACTACACACATTTACTTAACTCTAGTACTACACACATATACTTAACTCGAGTACTACACAGATGTACTTAACTCTAGTACTACACAGATATACGTAATTATAGTACTGCACAGATGTACTTAACTTTAGTACTACACACATGTACTTAACTCTAGTACTACACACGTATACTTAACTCGAGCACTACACAGATGTACTTAACTCTAGTATTACACACATGTACTTAACTCTAGTACTACACACTAGTAGTCTAGTACTACACCCATAGACTCTAGTAATACACACATGTACTTGAGTACTACACACATGTACATTTCTCTAATACCACACACATATACTTAACTTGAGTACTACACAGATGTACTTAACTCTAGTACTACACACATGTACTGAACTCTAGTACTAACCACATGTACTTAACTCTAGTATTACACACATGTACTTAACTCTAGTACTACACACATGTACTTAACTCTAGTACTTCACAGATGTACTTAACTCTCCTACTACACACATGTACTTAACTCTAGTACTACACACATGTACTCTAGTACTACACACATGTACTTAACTCTAGTACTACACACATGTTCTCTAGTACTACACACATGTACTTAACTCTAGTACTACACACATGTACTTAACTCTAGTACTACACACATGTATTTGACTCTAGTACTATACACATATACTTAACTCTAGTACTACACACGTATTTAACTCTAGTATTACACACATGTACTTAACTCTAGTATTACACACATATACTTAACTCTAGTACTAATCACATGTACTCTAGTACTAAACACATGTACTCTACTACTGCACACATGTACTTAACAGCAGTACTATACACATGTACTCTAGTACTACACACATGTAGTCTAGTACTACACACATGTACTTTGCTCGATTACTACACAGATATACTTAACTCTAGTACTACACACATGTTCTTAACTCTAGTACTACACACATATACTAGACTCGAGTACTACACAGATGTACTTAAATCTAGTATTACACACATGTACTTAACTCTAGTACTACACACATGTACTTAACTCTAGTACTACACACATGTACTTAACTCGAGTACTACGCAGATGTACTTAACTCTAGTACTACTCACATGTACTCTAGTACTACACACATGTACTCTAGTACTACACACATGTACTTAACAGCAATACTATACACATGTACTCTAGTACTAGACACATGTACTCTAGTACTACACACATGTACTGAACTCTAGTACTACACACATGTACTTAACTCTAGTACTACACACATGTACTATAGTACTATGCACATGTACTTAACTCTAGTACTATACACATGTACTCTAGTACTACATATATGTACTAAACTCTAGTACTACACACATGTACTTAACTCTAGTACTACACACATATACTTAACTCTAGTACTACACACATATACTTAACTCGAGTACTACACACATGCACTTAAATCTAGTATTACACACATGTACTTAACTCTAGTACTACACAGATGTACTTAACTCTAGTACTACACACATGTACTTACCTTTAGTACTACACACATGTACTCTAGTACTACACACATGTTCTTAACTCTAGTACTACACACATGTACTTAACTCTAGTACAAAGCAGATGTACTTAACTCTAGTACTACACACATTTACTTAACTTTAGTACTACACACATGTTCTCTAGTACTACACACGTACTTAACTCTAGTACTACGCACATGTACTCTAGTACTACACACATGTACTTAACTCTAGTACTACGCACATGTACTCTAGTACTACACACATGTACTCTTGTACTACACACAAGTACTTAACTCTAGTACTACAAACATATACTTAACTTGAGTACTACACAGATGTACGTAATTATAGTACTGCACAGATGTACTTTACTCTAGTACTACACACATGTACTTAACTCGAGTACTACACAGATGTACTTAACTCTAGTACCACACAGATGTACGTAATTATAGTACTGCACAGATGTACTTAACTTTAGTACTACACACATGTACTTAACTCTAGTACTACACACGTATACTTAACTCGAGCACTACACAGATGTACTTAACTCTAGTATTACACACATGTACTTAACTCTAGTACTACACACTAGTAGTCTAGTACTACACCCATAGACTCTAGTAATACACACATGTACTTGAGTACTACACACATGTACTTATCTCTAATACCACACACATATACTTAACTTGAGTACTACACAGATGTACTTAACTCTAGTACTACACACATGTACTGAACTCTAGAACTAACCACATGTACTTAACTCTAGTATTACACACATGTACTTAACTCTAGTACTACACAGATGTACTTAACTCGAGTACTACACACATGTACTTAACTCTACTACTACACACATGTACTTAAATCTAGTACTACACACATGTACTTAACTCTAGCACTACACACATGTACTTAACTGTAGTAGTACTAGAGTACATGTGTGTAGTGCTAGGGTTGAGTACATGTGCGTAGTACTAGAATTAAGTACATCCGTGTAATACGAGAGTTATGTACAACTGTGCAGTACTAGAGTTAAGTACATGTGTGTAGTACTAGAGTACATGTGTGTAGTACTAGAGTTAAGTACATGTGTGTAGTACTAGAGTTAAGTACAAGTGTGTAGTACTAGAGTACACGTGTGTAGTACTAGAGTACATGTCTGTAGTGCTAGAGTTAAGTACATGTGTGTAGTACTAGAGTACATGTGAGTAATACTAGAGTTAAGTACATGTGTGTAGTACTAGAGTACATGTGCATAGTACTAGAGTACATGTGCGTAGTACTAGAGTTAAGTACATGTGTGTAGTACCAGAGTCCATGTGTGTAGTTCTAGCGTACATGTGCGTAGTACTAGAGTTACGTACATGTGTGTAGTACTAGAGTTAAGTACACGTGTGTACTACTAGAGTACATGTGTGTAGTACTAAAGTTAAGTAAATGTGTGTAGTACTAGAGTTAAGTACATGTGTGTAGTACTCGAGTACATATGTGTATTACTAGAGTAAATGTGCGTAGTTCTAGAGTTAAGTACATTTGTGTAGTACTAGAGTCTATGTGTTAAGTACATCTGTGTAGTACTCAAGTTAAGTATATGTGTGTAGTACTAGAGTTAAGTACTTGTGTGTAGTACTAGAGTACATGTGCGTAGTACTAGAGTTAAGTACATGTGTGTAGTACTAGAGTTAAGAACATGTGTGTAGTACTAGTGTGAATTATTCTCTTTGTGTTAATATTAAGGAATGATTAAACGAGTACATATATGCTTCTTTCCTATTCTGACTGTATAACATATGCTCAACTTCAAATCCCATAGGAGCATGTTAACCTTGTGACCCTTGTCTATATAAATAAATGTGCTGTCTCTGCAAGGGCCTGCTTTAAACAATGGCCTAGACCAGGGGTGTCAAACTCATTTTGGTCCGGGGGCCGTATGCAACCTACTTTGATCCCAAAAGGGCCGGGTCAGAAAACTCAGTTCTCTCTTCAAGTTATTGTATTTTTCTCCGTGTCTCGTAGTGGTGTTTAAGATTATATTCCTCGAGCAACGCCACTTGTTCCAAACACACTGAGCACAGATTTCCCATTCACCTCTGTCAACAAATAAGAATTAGACTATTTTTCTTGGGAAATCCTGAACTCAGCATCTGCTTTTCTCATTTTTTGACATTTTGCTGATGAGGGTCACGGTCGACAGTCAAAACGATCGTCCTTTAAGAGCGTTTGGAAAGAGGAAAGTCTTCATTTGTGCTGCTCTGGTGGGAGTCGCAATGCACAGAAACGCCGGAGACCCTGCTATGCTAAACGGTGCAGAAAATTAACAGAAAAATCTAAAAATTTTAAGTATTTTAATAGAAAAATCAGCCGAGGGCCAGATTAAAGGTCTTGGAGAGCCAGATCTGGCCTCCGGGCCGCATGTTTGACACATGTGGCCTAGACGTTGGGCTAGACGCTCAATTTCGGCAATTTTACGTAAGCAACAAGGATAGAATTACACCTGCATGCATCAGCAAGTGTTGTGTCCAGCTATAAGAAGGGTCTCGCAGAAAGGGCTTTTCAGAGACGGGGGTTTAGGACCAGTTGATTCGAGGCCTGTACTACTCAAACCAAGAATAAAGATCTTCCTGTGGACCGCATTATGCCTTCTGAATTTTTGTTCAAGTGCCTTCAAAAACCCAATATCAACAGATGGTGACCGCCGACGTGATGATCAATGATCCGTAATCGTGGAAGTCAGGCCTCATCATCTCTTATCGTCTCTCCGCAAACCCCCTGAGAAGACATCGCAGACGCGCGCTTCAGAAACAATACGGTACGACAGTAGCCTTTTGTTCTAAAATTCCTGTCAATTGACTTAATGCTAAATTACAAATGTGGTGAATTTTTGGGGACTTTGTGTAATATTAAGTGATCATTTTGAACTATGAAAATGAGCCGTGTTTATGTTTATCACGTGAAAGAAAAGAAGACAGTGTAGTGCCGTATTTAGGCTTAGTAGATTAATTTTTGTATCGTGTATTATGCTACCTGGCACGTTAAAAGAGAGAAAGCAACATTTTCGTGTATTATGCTACCTGGCAGGTTAAAAGAGAGAAAGCAACGGTTTTATAAAAAAAATAAAAACAGAAACTTTTAATTAAGTTTATATAAAAATACAGGCCCTACATATACATATAAAAAAGGATAAAAACAGATCTAGAATGTGACCCTAGAAAATACTATATGTAATACTATTAGTGTTTTTTAGAAACAAAGGGAGCTCCAAGAGATAGAACCTGTGAGTTGCGCAACATAAACATAAGATAACCCTGCGAAGCAGGAGACAGGAGTAGTGGGTCTGGTCAGGAGTGGTTCAGAGACCAGTGGCTGCGTGGTTGTGGTCTTAAATTAGTGCTTAAATGTGCACCTGTCTGGCCTGTGCTGTAGACGCTCAGGATAGTTTTGAGTGCTGGTTGAGATAGCGAGGTGGTTACTGGGTTTTGTGTGACTCCTGGTTGGGTGTTTGTTCATGAGGTTAGGTGGAGTGTAGACATTATTAAAGTATTAGTATAATGAATTAACTAGATAAGAATTTGGAAAACAGTAGTTGTCGTTAAATGATAGTAGAAGGTAGGCTGAAATCAGGTAAAGTGGGACAGTGCTAAAAATCTAATTTTCATAAATGTATAATGTATATTTCATTCAATTAATTAATAGTCATTTATAAAGACACTGAAAGTATAATGTGTTAAAAAGCTAAAATATATTGCTATAATATAATTAACAGAGTTATTCTACACATAACATAGTTCCAGAGGTCAACTTGACCAATCACAATCCTTGTTTCATAATCCAGTAGACATTCAGCAATAAAACAGTGACAATTGTTGTGATTGGCCAATAAAATATTTTTTTATATAACAGATAAGTTTGTGTCTTAGTCAACCGGATGTCCCACTCTATCTGACTTTACCCTATGAGTAATTAATTAAGTAATGAAAAATAAAACTGTTATTAAGGGAGAATATTAAAATTGTTCAAACTAATTTAATGTTGACTCTTAAATAGATTTCAAATACTATCTAAAGTTAAATTTCTGCTCTTTTTAGAAATCAGCCTAAGGACAGGAAGTGGGAACAGGAGAGAAGCTTTTTGGGATTTAAAACTCTTAGTGCCTACAGGTACATTGCAGGAAATAGACAGTTCATTTAAACAGTGACCCAATCAAATTAAAACAACATCCAATTCATAATAAACAGTAGCTGAGAGGGTAAATATTAATATACCACAAATGTCCCAATTCACCACATTAAGTCAATTAATGGAGTTTTGGAATGGCAAGGCACTTGAAGAAGAGGCAGACCCGAAGAAGGCGCGAAAAAATCAGTCTGCAATTCAAGATATGGTCAAGAAATATATCAAGAAAAAGCTAATCCATGGGGGCAAAATGGCCATTGTTCCTACAGTGGGGAAAAATGGGGAAAAATCAAGAATGACTACCAGGAGAAGATTAAGCAATATAAACTGAAGTCCACCAGAAATGCTATAATGAGAAAGATGAACCAATCAAAAATACAGAAGTATGAGAATGAGATGAATATGGCCAAAAAGATGTACCAATGGGCAAAAGAAATGAATGTAATGCAAGAGACAAGAAATTTGTCCTCCATCTTAGTTCTCAAACAAAAAGAGGAGGGTGTGACTCTAAAGGAGGAGCTCCAGAGAGACACTTTAAGAGAACCTGCTGTGAAAATATATCCAATATATCCAAAGCTCCCAAAGCTTGGAGAAGATAAACTACCACATAAATATTTCACACGCTCTAAAGACAGAAATTCCTGGGAAGAATCTGAAAAATCAGAAGAAGAAGATGTTCCCCGACTAGAGAGTACATTACGATATCCAACAAGTCCATCCCCAGAAGATGAAGAATATGGCTATGATGTGTCAAGGAAAGATGATCCTCCTCCATATTCTGGTGTCACCACTAGAGGTCAGAAACATAGCACACGCCCTGCTTCTTTGCTGCTGCCAGATCTGGATGTATGTCCAACCCCAAAGATAACTCATAAGATAATTGGAGGAGAGTTGGCATTAACATCTGTTGAAACACGTTCGGAGAGAACTACAAGAAAAAATAGAAGCAATTCAAAAACAAGTGACTTTTCTGACTCATATTGTGGAAACCGAGAAAGAGATGAGGAAAAGTGATATGGTGAGACACATGAGGAGGCAAGAAATAGACTCTGATCAAGAAGACCAAGCAACTGTCTACCCAATAAGAATGGATGGTCAACAAGTAGTATATCAGCCATTTTCACTGAAGGACTGGAGTGCTTTAATGCTTACACTTCCGAGGTTAACAAAGGGTGGAATTCCATGGATGAGAGCCCTACTAAAACAGACTGCCGGAGATAAATTGTGTTGGGGAGACATACAAGCTGCCATAACCAAAGCCACTGATGAAACAATTGCCGAAAATATCAAAAGAGCTGTGGAAAGGAGATTAAGGATACAGCTACGGAACAATCACGCTCTTCATACTTTCCGTGACACTCTAGGAGAAGAACTCAGGACAAGATTTCCATGTATTGTCACTGATGAATTGTTGTCTATGCAGATGAGAGACAAAGAAGATTATTACAGCTACAAACAACGTGCCACTAATTTATATCATGATGTGACGAGAACAAATTGAGGCTGGTACTGGTATTGCTCAGGTCCACTTTGATTAAAGGTATGCCTGGTCTGGTTCAAGATGCTTTACAGAGTGTAATGGGACTGTATAATAAATCGGAAGAAGAATTTGATGCACATTGCAATCATCAAATAAACAAATGGCAGAAAAATAAGAAGGAAACTGAAGAAAACAAACAAGCGTTGGAACTGGCTGCTATGAAATTGCGGTTGCAGAAATACCAAGGATGAAGACAGCTGACCAAATCCAACATCGCTGACATCAGTGCACCAGAAGAACAACCGACCATCCTCCTCCACAGGAGCTCCAGGGGAAAAGGGGAATAAAGGAGAGTATAGGCCATGTTTTTGAAAAATTCTCAATGTGTATTTTTGACCATGCTAATTATACTTTCTATTGTTCTAGTGTGGTGGTACATTTCACATATCCATAGAAGTACTGAGACTGGCCTCGGACAGCCAACAATCAAAATGATGAGCCACTACAACTGACTTCAATTCGGCAACAAAAAACAAGTAGGGCTGAAGAGACAAAAAAGGAACATTAGACACACCCCAAAGATTGTAAAATATTGCTATGAGGGACAAAGTTGTAACATACTTTTTGATGTATGTGAAGTGCTAGATTGTATGCTAAATATACCTGCTGTAGTGCTAAATGTACAAATTGTCTGTAAGGATACTTGTCTGTCAAAAGCAGATGCCTATGGACATACAGTTATAGAGACTGCCAGAGTTATAACTAATATTGACAGAAGTATTGCTAAAGCTTTAAACAAACTTAAGTTGTTCTACACAAAATTTCTTAGGAACTCTGGTGTGTTTGAAAATAAATGGTCAAATTGGCTTTATAGAATATTTGGATCTTGGATCGAGGCTTTAATGTCTGTAGTTACTACAATATTAACTGCAATTGCTATTTTACACAGGAAACTCCTAGATCTCAGATTTTGTTACTCTCTGTAGAGTCTTAAAGTCCCTAAGTATTGATTAAACTGCACTGTTTGACCTTCTGACTTAAAGAAGGTAAAATTAATAATTCTAAGGTCCCAGTAAGCATTCCTTGTTTCTTATTTTGCTGTCCGAGAGTCATATATTAATTCATGTGTTATATTTGCATATGGGCTGGGATGTGTTATTATGGAAAACAGCTAAGGCTAAATTTATTTTATTCATGTATCAGAGTTTAAAGTTAAAATAGAACATTATGTGAAGGAAGCTTTTTGCTTCTCTGATTTTGATTTTGTGATCATAAAAATGATCAAAAGGGGGAAATTGTGAATTATTCTCTTTGTGTTAATATTAAGGAATGATTAAACGAGTACATATATGCTTCTTTCCT
This sequence comes from Odontamblyopus lacepedii, assembly GCA_034769755.1. Classification (NCBI taxonomy): domain Eukaryota; kingdom Metazoa; phylum Chordata; class Actinopteri; order Gobiiformes; family Gobiidae; genus Odontamblyopus; species Odontamblyopus lacepedii. The sequence continues at coordinate 5,551,240 of CM068363.1, forward strand.
ATTCTGACTGTATAACATATGCTCAACTTGAAATGCCATAGGAGCATGTTAACCTTGTGACCCTTGTCTATATAATATAAATAAATGTGCTGTCTCTGCAAGGGCCTGCTTTAAACGATGGCCTAGATGTTGGGCTAGACGCTCAATTTCGGCAATTTTACGTAAGCAACAAGGATAGAATTACACCTGCATGCATCAGCAAGTGTTGTGTCCAGCTATAAGAAGGGTCTTGCAGAAAGGGCTTTTCAGAGACAGGGGTTTAGGACCAGTTGATTCGAGGCCTGTACTACTCAAACCAAGAATAAAGGTCTTCCTGTGGACCGCATTATGCCTTCTGAATTTTTGTTCAAGTGCCTTCAAAAACCCAATATCAACACTAGACTACATGTGTGTAGTACTAAAGTTAAGTACATGTGTGTAGTACTAGAGTTAAGTACATCTGTGTAGTACTAGAGTTAAGTACATGTGTGTAATACTCGATTTAAGTGCATGTGTGTAGTACTAGAGTTAAGTATATGTGTGTAGTACTAGAGTTAAGTCTATGTGTGTAGTACTAGAGTTAAGTATATGTGTGTAGTACTAGAGTTAAGTACATGTATGTAGTACTAGAGTACATGTGTATAGTACTAGAGTTAAGTACATGTGCATAGCACTAGAGTACATGTCTGTAGTACTAGAGTTAAGTACATGTGTGTAGTACCAGAGTCTATGTGTGTAGTACTAGAGTTAAGTACATGTTTGTAATACTAGGCCCTCCTGTGGGCTCACCACCTGCAGAGGGGTTCATAGGGGGGGTCAGGTGCTATGAGTATTGGGCAGCAAACTGCCCCCGCGACCCAGCTGGATTAAGCGGGAGAAGATGGATGGATGGATGGATGGATGTAATACTAGAGTTAAGTACATCTGTGTAGTACTCGAGTTAAGTATATGTGTGTAGTACTAGAGTTAAGTACATGTGTGTAGTACTAGAGTTAAGTACATGTGTGTAGTACTAGAGTTAAGTACATCTGTGCAGTACTAAAATTACGTACATCTGTGTAGTACTAGAGGTAAGTACATCTGTGTAGTACTAGAGTTAAGTACATCTGTGTAGTACTCGAGTTAAGTATATGTGTGTAGTACTAGAGTTAAGTACATGTGTGTAGTACTAGAGTTAAGTACATGTGTGTAGTACTAGAGTTAAGTATATGTGTGTAGTACTAGAGTTAAGTACATGTGTGTAGTACTCGAGTTACGTACATCTGTGCAGTACTAAAATTACGTACATCTGTGTAGTACTAGAGGTAAGTACATCTGTGTAGTACTAGAGTTAAGTACATCTGTGTAGTACTCGAGTTAAGTATATGTGTGTAGTACTAGAGTACATGTGTGTAGTACTAGAGTCGAGTACATGTGCGTAGTACTAGAAATAAGTACATCCGTGTAATACTAGATGTATGTACACCTGTGCAGTACTAGAGTTAATTATATCTGTATAGTACTGGAGTTAAGTACATGTGTGTAGTACTAGAGTACATGTGTGTAGTGCTAGAGTTGAGTACATGTGCGTAGTACTAGAATTAAGTACATCCGTGTAATACGAGAGTTATGTACAACTGTGCAGTACTAGAGTTAAGTACATGTGTGTAGTACTAGAGTTAAGTACAAGTGTGTAGTACTAGAGTACACGTGTGTAGTACTAGAGTACATGTCTGTAGTACTACAGTTAAATACATGTGTGTAGTACTAGAGTACATGTGTGTAATTCTAGAGTTAAGTACATGTGTGTAGTACTAGAGTACATGTGTGTAGTACTAGAGCACATGTGCGTAGTACTAGAGTGAAGTACGTGTGTAGTACTAGAGTTTATGTGTGTAGTACTAGAGTACATGTGCGTAGTACTAGAGTTAAGTACATGTGTACAGTACGAGAGTTAAATATATGTGTGTCGTACTAGAGTTAAGTACATGTGTGTAGCACTAGTCTGTAGTACTAGAGTTAAGTACATGTGTGTAATACTAGAGTTAAGTACATGTGTGTAGTACTCGAGTTAAGTATACGTGTGTAGTACTAGAGTTAAGTACATGTGTGCAGTACTAGAGTTAAGTACATCTGTGCAGGACTATAATTACGTACATCTGTGTAGTACTAGAGGTAAGTACATCTGTGTAGTACTAGACTTAATTACATCTTTGTAGTACTCGAGTTAAGTACATGTATGTAGTACTAGAGTTAAGTACATGTATGTAGTACTAGAGTTAAGTATATGTGTGTAGTACTAGAGTTAAGTATATGTGTGTAGTACTAGAGTTAAGTACATCTGTGTAGTACTAGAGTACATGTGTGTAGTACTAGAGTTAAGTACATGTGTGTAGTACTAGAGTTAAGAATATGTGTGTAGTACGAGAGTACATGTGTGTAGTACTAGAGTTAAGTACGTGTGTGTAGTACTAGATTTAAGTACATGTGTGTAATACTAGAGTTAAGTACAACTGTGCACATCTAGAGTTAAGTATATGTGTATAATAGTAGAGTTAAGAACATGTGTAGTACTAGAATACATGTGTGTAGTTCTATAGTTAAGTACATGTGTGTAGTAGTAGATTACATGTGTGTAGTACTAGAGTTAAGTACATATGTGTAGTACTAGAGTTAAGTACATGTTTGTAGTACTAGAGTACATGTGTGTAGTACTAGAGTACATGTGTGTAGTACTCGAGTTAAGTAAATGTGTGAAGTACTAGAGTACATGTGTGTAATACTAGAGTTAAGTACATGTGTTTAGTACTAGAGCACATGAGTGTAGTACTAGAGTACATGTGCGTAGTACTAGATTTAACTACATGTGAGTAGTACTAGAGTAAAGTACATGTGCGTAGTTCTAGAGTACATGTGTGTAGCACTCGAGTTAAGTACATGTGTGTAGTACTAGAGTTCAGTACATGTGTGTAGTACTAGAGTTAGGTACATCTGTATTATACTCAAGTTAAGTATATGTGTGTACTAGTAGCGTACATGTGTGTATTACTAGAGTAAATGTGCGTAGTACTAGAGTTAAGTACATGTGTGTAGTACTAGAGTACATGTGTGTAGTACTAGAGTACATGTGCGGAGTACTAGAGTTAAGTACATGTGTGTAGTACTAGAGTCTATGTGTGTAGTACTAGAGTACATGTGCGTATGACTAGAGTTAAGTACATGTGTATAGTACAAGAGTTAAGTAAATGTGTGTAGTACTAGAGTTAAGTACATCTGTGTAGTACTAGTGTGTAGTTCTAGAGTTAAGTACATCTGTGTAGTACTCAAGTTAAGTATATGTGTGTAGTAATAGCGTTAAGTCCATGTGTGTAGTACTTGAGTTAAGTCCATGTGTTTAGTAGAGTTAAGTACATGTGTGTAGTACTAGAGTTAAGTACATCTGTGCAGTACTATAATTACATACATCTGTGTAGTACTAGAGGTAAGTACATCTGGGTAGTACTAGAGTTAAGTACATCTGTGTAGTACTCGAGTTAAGTATATCTGTGTAGTACTAGAGTTAAGTACATGTGTGTAGTACTAGAGTTAAATACATCTGTGTAGTGCTCGAGTTAAGTACATGTGCGTAGTACTAGATTTAAGTACATGTGTGTAATACTAGAGTTAAGTACATATGTGTAGTACTCCACTTAAGTACTTGTGTGTAGTATCCATCCATCCATCCATCCATCTTCTCCCGCTTAATCCGGCTGGGTCGCGGGGGCAGCGTGCTGCCCAATACTCATAGCACCTGACCCCCCCTATGAACCCCTCTGCAGGTGGTGAGCCCACAGGAGGGTGGACAACATGGTCCTTGATGTTAGTTCATAGGGGTGCAGGCATGTTTTAGGTTGATGGGGGAAACCGGAGAACCCGGAGGAAACCCATCCAGACACGGGGAGTAACATGCAAACTCCACACAGAAAGGCCCGGGCGACCCGGGGATCATCGAACCCGCAACCTTCTTGCTGTGAGGCCTGAGTGTTGCCACTCAGCCACCGTGCCGCCATGTGTGTAGTACTAGAGTTAAATACATGCGTGTAGTGCTAGAGTTAAGTACATCTGTGTAGGACTCGAGTTTATATGTGTGTAGTACTAAAGTTAAGTACATGTGTGTAGTACTCGAGTTAAGTACTTGTGTGTAGTACTAGAGTTACATGTGTGTAGTTCTAGAGTTAAGTACATGTGTGTAGTACTCGAGTTAAGTACATCTGTGCAGTACAAGAGTTAAGTACATGTGTGTAATACTAGATTTAAGTGCGTGTGTAGTACTAGAGTTAAGTATATGTGCGTAGTACTAGAGTTAAGTATATGTGTGTAGTACTAAAGTTAAATATGTGTGTAGTACTAGATTGAAGTACATGTGTGTAGTACTAGAGTACGCGTGTAGTACTTGAGTTAAGTACATGTGCATAGTTCTAGAGTACATGTGTGTAGTACTAGAGTAAAGTATATGTGCGTAGTTCTAGAGTACATGTGTGAAGCACTAGAGTTAAGTACATGTGTGTAGTACTAGAGTTCAGTACATGTGTGTAGTACTAGAGTTAGGTACATCTGTATAATACTCAAGTTAAGTATATGTGTGTACTACTAGAGAACATGTGTGTATTACTAGAGCAGGGGTCGGCAACCCGTGGCTCCGGAGCCGCATGCGGCTCTTTAGCCTGCTTGTAGTGGCTCCCGATGGCCATGACAAAAAAACACGGAAATCAATAAAGGTTATATCTTAATTTATTTGTTATTTATATATTGTCACTATACGTTCATTTTGTTTCACGATTACCTTGGAGTTTGAATTGATACTAGAATGCCTTTTGTTGTCACTATTCATATGTACAATTTACATATAATACATACATACTCACAATGAGACTGAAAACGTAACGTAACGTAACGTCAACAGCCTTCGAATTTAGTTGTTAGCTCGCTGTTTTTGGAAGACCCGAGTACCGTAACAATGAAAAGAGCCCAAAAAAGAAAAGTGTCAGAAGAAAATAGAGAATTTAATTCAGCGTGGACATGTGCGTTTGCCTTCAGCGCCAACGACGCGGGATCACCTGTGTGCCTTATATGTAGCGAGAAACTGTCAAACAACCAAAAATCTAACGTCGAAAGACATTTTCAAAACAAGCACTTAGCATTTGCTGAAAAATACCCAACTGAAGATGAGCGAAAGAGCAATTTCAGACCTCCAACTCCAGCGCCCAGTATGAGAGGAGCACTGACGGAGCGCCCAGTATGAGAGGAGCACAGAAGGAGCGCCCAGTATGAGAGGAGCACAGAAGGGCTTTGCGAATTTATTTCAAAAGTCACTCGGCCGAGATCTGATGACGTTTCATTGCCTCATCCACCAAGAAGCCCTTTGCTCACAAACTTTTCCGCTTGAATGTGTGGAAGTACTTAGTTTAGTTTAGTTTATTATTTATTTGTCAGGGACCATGTACAAACACATTAATCTTAGAAAAGAGGAGATGTTTTGCACCAGATTTAGCAAAAAAGCTATTTTCCATCTGCAGTCCCTGGGCAGGTGCGCACTAAAAATAACATGTTACAAATAGTAGAACATTCTATAAAACAATGTAAAATCCTACAAACATATTATAAAAAAAAAACAAAACAAAAGAAAACAAAAACAAAAACAAAACATTAAAATATTTACAAACGCACTAACAGTAACACTGTAAACCACAGAATAAGAAAGTTACTGATTTAACAAGACTGATGCTGACACAGTTGCTTCTCAAGAATAAATTGTTTTAAATTTTGAGAGAAACTGTGCAGATCTACAGACAGCTTCAGACTGGCAGGGAGCTGGTTCCATTGTTTGATAGTTTTGTAGGAAAATGAACCTTGTTATCAAGATAGTGAACAAAATAATTGCGAACGGGTTAAGCCACCGACAATTTTGTTCATTATTAGAAGAAGTGGAAAACACATAGGCCTATTCAAATCTCCTGCTGCACAACAGAGTCCGGTGGCTTTCCAGGGGAGAGGTGCTGAAACGCTTCGCTGCCTGTCTGGAACACGTGAAAACCTTCTTGGGAAGCAAAGGCCTCAGCTGTCCTGAACTGGAAGACCCAGATTGGCTGGAAAAGTTTTACTTTATGGTGGATATGACAAGTCACTTGAACATGCTGAATAAAAATCTCCAAGGAAAGGGAAGCACGGCCCTGCAGATGTTGGAGGAGGTTTTGTCATTTGAGCGCAAGAGGACAGTGTTCGCCAGAGATGTCCAGAAAGGCGCACTCTCTCACTTCCCCTTCCTAAGAGAGTTCACAGAAGCCAACAATCACATAAACTGTGATTATTTTCACCGAGCCATTATTGCAATACAAGCTGCATTTGGAGAAAGATTCAGTGAATTCAGAAAGGAGAAACAGACGCTTTCTTTTCCTGTCACACCGCTAGACAGCGACCCGTCCCTGCTAAACACATCTGCATTCACAGGAGTAAGTGAGCCTGATCTGAACTCGAACTGGCCGACATAGCGGATAAAGATTTGTGGGTTAACAAGTTCAAACCCCTGTCAGCGGATCTTGAAGAAGTCGCCCGTCAGAGAGCTACGCTCGCTAAAGAGCACAAATGGAGCGATGTGGAAAAACTACCCCGACCCGACAAACTTATTTTTGCAACATGGAGTGCCATTCCCGACACCTATATGAACATGGTGCGCATTTGGGCTCCTGTCCATTTTTGGCTCAACGTACTTATGTGAGCAAGTTTTCTCAAGCATGAACTTTATTAAGTCCAGATACGGCTCCCGTCTCACTAATGACACTCTACAGCTGCTGGAAAATGAAAGTCACAACTTACAGCCCTAATATAGGGAAGATCTGCAGCGAAGTGCAGACCCAGAAGTCCCACTAAAAAGGTAAGAACAACAGAATTTAATAAACTATTATTATATTATTATTTTTATTTCAGACTCCGAGCTGATGCAAGTTTTTTGGTATGTTAAGGTGCTTCGACTGATCACTGGCTGCGCAAAACCCTGAAGAGGCCGGCAGCATGCGTCGAACTGTTACTGTTAAACATATTATTTTTAAAGTGGGCTCGTTTGTTGTATTCAGTGGTTACAACTGTTTGAATTTGAATAAGAATTAAAAGTTTTAGAAGTTTATAAGCTCTCTTATTTTTTGCGGCTCCAGACAAAAATTTTTGAGGAAGAGGGAGCAAATGGCTCTTTTGATAAAAAAGGTTGCCTACCCCTGTACTAGAGTAATTGTGTGTAGTACCAGACTTAAATGCATGTGTGTAGTACTACAGAACATGTGTGTAGTACTAGAGCACATGAATGTAGTGCTAAAGTTAAGTACATGTGTGTAGTACTAGAGTACATGTGTGTAGTACTAGAGTACATGTGTGTAGTACTAGAGTTAAGTACATCTGTGTAGTACTAAAGTACATGTGTGTAGTACTAGACTTAAGTATATGTGTGTAGTACTAGAGTTAAGTACATGTGTGTAGTACTAGAGTTAAGTACATGTGTGTAGTACTAGAGTTAAGTACATGTGTGTAGTACTAGAGTTAAATATATGTGTGTAGTACTAGAGAACATGTGTGTAGTACTAAAGCACATGAATGTAGTGCTAAAGTTAAGTACATGTGTGTAGTACTAGAGTACATGTGTGCAGTACTAGAATACATCTGTGTAGTACTAAAGTACATGTGTGTAGTACTAGAGTTAAGTATATGTGTGTAGTACTAGAGTTAAGTACATGTGTGTAGTACTAGATTTAAGTACATGTGTGTAATATTAGAGTTAAGTACATGTGTGTAGTACTAGATTTAAGTACATGTGTGTAATACTAGAGTTAAGAACATGTGTGTAATACTAGAGTTAAGAACATGTGTGTAGTACGAGAGGACATATGTGTAGTACTAGAGTTAAGTACATGTCTGTAGTACTAGAGTACATGTGTGCAGTACTAGAGGTAAGCACATGTGTGTAGTACTAGAGTACATGTGTGTAGTACTAGAGTACATGTGTGTAGTACTAGAGTTAAGTAAATGTGTGTAGTACTAGAGTACATGTGCATAGTACTAGAGTTAAGTACATGTGTGTAGTACTAGAGTACATGTGTGTAGTACTAGAGTTAAGTACATCTGTGTAGTACTAAAGTACATGTGTGTAGTACTAGAGTTAAGTACATGTGTGCAATACTAGAGTTAAGTACAACTGTGCAGTACTAGACACATATACATGTGTCTAGTACTAGAGTTAAGTACATGTGTGTAGTAGTAGATTTAAGTACATGTGTGTAATTCTAGATATAAGTACATGTGTGTAGTACTAGAGTACGTGTGTGTAGTACTAGAGTTAAGTACATGTGTGTAGTACTAGAGGACATGCGTGTAGTACTAGAGTTAAGTACATGTGTGTAGTACTACAGTACATGTGTGCAGTACTAAAGGTAAGTACATGTGTGTAGTACTAGAGTACATGTGTGTCGTACTAGAGTACATGTGTGTAGTACCAGAGTTAAATACATGTGTGTACTACTAGAGTACATGTGTGTAGTACTAGAGTACATGTGTGTAGTACCAGAGTTAAATACATGTGTTTAGTAGTAGAGTACATGTGTGTAGTAGTAGAGCACATGTGTGTAGTACTAGAGTACATGTGTGTAGTACTAGAATTGAGTATATGTGTGTAGTACTAGAATTAAGTACATGTGTGTAGTACTAGAGTTAAGTACATTTGTGTGTAGTACTAGAGTACATGTGTGTAGTACTAGAGTTAAGCACATGTGTGTAGTACTAGAGTTAAGTACATGTGTGTAGTACTAGAGTTCATGTTTGTACTACTAGAGTTAAGTACATGTGTGTAGTACTAGAGGACATGTGTGTAGTACTAGAGTTATGTATATGTGTGTAGTATTAGAGTTAAGTACATGTGTGTAGTACTAGAGTTAAGTACATGTGTGTAGTACTAGAGTTCATGTGTGTCATACTAGAGTTAAGTACATGTGTGTAGTACTAGAGTTAAGTACATGTGTGTAGTACTAGAGTACATGTGTGTAGTACTAGAGTATATGTTTGTAGTACTAGAGTACATGTGTGTAGTACTAGAGTTAAGTACATCTGTGTAGCACTAGAGTACATGTGTGTAGTTCTAGAGTTAAGTACATGGGTGTAGTACTTGAGTAATTGTGTGTAGTACCAGATTTAAATACATGTGTGTAGTACTACAGAACATGAGTGTAGTACTGGAGCACATGAGTGTAGTCCTAAAGTTAAGTGCATGTGTGTAGTACTAGAGTTCATGTGTGTAGTACTAGAGTACATGTGTGTAGTGCTAGAGTTAAGTACATGTGTGTAATACTAGAGTTAAGTACAACTGTGCAGTACTAGAGTTAAGTATTTGTGTGTAGTACTAGAGGTAAGTACATGTGTGTAGTACTAGAGTTAAGTACATGTGTGTAGTACTAGAGTTAAGTACGTGTGTAATACTAGAGTTAAGTACATGTGTGTAGTACTAGAGTACATTTGTGTAGTACTATAGTTAAGTACATGTGTGTAGTACTAGAGTACATGTGTGTAGTTCTAGATTTAAGTACATGGGTGTAGTACTAGAGTAATTGTGTGTAGTACCAGAGTTAAATACATGTGTGTAGTACTACAGAACATGTGTGTAGTACTGGAGCACATGAGTGTAGTGCTAAAGTTAAGTACATGTGTGTAGTACTAGAGTTCATGTGTGTAGTACTAGAGTACATGTGTGTAGTGCTAGAGTCAAGTACATGTGTGTAATACTAGAGTTAAGTACAACTGTGCAGTAATAGAGTTAAGTATATGTGTGTAGGACTAGAGTTAAGTACATGTGTGTAGTACTAGAGTTAAGTATATGTGTGTAGTACTAGAGTTAAGTACATGTCTGTAATACTAGAGTTAAGTACATGTGTGTAGTACTAGAGTACATTTGTGTAGTACTATAGTTAAGTACATGTGTGTAGTACTAGAGATAAGTACATTTGTGAAATACTAGAGTTCAGTACATGTGTGTAGTCCTAGAGTTCAGTACATGTGTGTAGTACTAGAGTTAAGTACATACAAGCATTCTGAGACAATGTATGCAATCTTGACTTTAGAACTAAAAACCTGTTAAAACTACACTGTGTGGAGGCTTCTCATGCTAAAAATACATGATATTAAGCTTAAACATGCAGATAAATAGAATTTTGTGGCCAGGATAGCCCTATGGCTTCTATGCGTTACAATGCATCCTGGCTCAACATAAGTGATGTTGTGGAAAAACTACAAAAGATATCAATGCCTTTTTTGCTGTGCAAGTAGGGCTTTGGGACCTGTACAAAATACATTTGGAATCTTGGTTCTATCTCGTTCGATGCTGAAGTTCTAACCGTTATCATCTTTTTATGTCCGCAAATTGCTTTTGAGAGCATAATAAGCATTCTGAGACCATGTATTCAATCCTGACTCAGAAGTAAAAACCTGTTAAAGGTAGATTGCGTGGAGGCTTTACATGCTAAAATTACATGATTTTAAGCTTAAACATGCTGATAAATAGAATTTTGTGGCCATGTAACGCATAGAAGCCATAGAGCTATTACACTATGGCTTCTATGCGTTACAATGCATCCTGGCTCAACATAAGTGAAGTTGTGGAAAAACTACAAAAGATATCAACGCCTTTTTTGCTGTGCAAGTAGGGCTTTGGGACCTGTACAAAATACATTTGGAATCTTGGTTCTATTTCGTTTGAGGCTGAAGTTATAACCGTCATCATCTTTTTATGCCCGCAAATTGCTTTTGAGCGTATAATAAGCATTCTGAGACAATGTATGCAACTTTAGAACTAAAAACCTGTTATAACTACACTGCGTGGAGACTTCTCATGCTAAAATTACATGATTTTAAGATTAAACATGCTGATAAATAGAATTTTGTGTCCAGGATAGCCCTATGGCTTCTATGCGTTACAATGCATCCTGGCTCAACATAAGTGAAGTTGTGGAAAAACTACAAAAGATATCACTGCCTTTTTTGCTGTGCGAGTAGGACTTTGGGACCTGTACAAAATACATTTGGAATCTTGGTTCTATCTCGTTCGATGCTGAAGTTATAACCGTTATCATCTTTTTATGCCCGCAAATTGCTTTTGAGCGTATAATAAGCATTCTGAGACAATGTATGCAATCTTAACTTTAGAACTAAAAACCTGTTAAAACTACACTGTGTGGAGGCTTCTCATGCTAAAATTACATGATTTTAAGCTTAAACATGCTGATAAATAGAATTTTGTGGCCATGTAACGCATAGAAGCCATAGTGCTATTACCCTATGGCTTCTATGCGTTACAATGCATCCTGGCTCAACATAAGTGAAGTTGTGGAAAAACTATAAAAGATATCAATGCTTTTTTTGCTGTGCAAGTAGGGCTTTGGGACCTGTACAAAATACATTTGGAATCTTGGTTCTATCTCGTTCGATGCTGAAGTTCTAACCGTTATCATCTTTTTATGTCCGCAAATTGCTTTTGAGAGCATATTAAGCATTTTGAGACCATGTATTCAATCCTGACTTAGAAGTAAAAACTTGTTAAAACTACACTGTGTGGAGGCTTCACATGCTATAATTACATGATTTTAAGATTAAACATGCTGATAAAAAGAATTTTGTGTCCAGGATAGCACTATGGCTTCTATGCGTTACAATGCATCCTGGCTCCACATAAGTGAAGTTGTGAAAAAACTACAAAATATATCAATGCCTTTTTTGCTGTGCAAGTAGGGCTTTGGGACCTGTACAAAATACATTTGGAATCTTGGTTCTATCTCGTTCGATGCTGAAGTTATAAAAGTTATCATCTTTTTATGCCCGCAAATTGCTTTTGAGCGTATAATAATCATTCTGAGACAATGTATGCAATCCTGACTTTAGAACTAAAAACCTGTTAAAACTACACTGTGTGGAGGCTTCTCATGCTGAAATTACATGATTTTAAGCTTAAACATGCTGATAAATAGAATTTTGTGGCCATGTAACGCATAGAAGCCATAGGGCTATTGCCCTATGGCTTCTATGCGTTACAATGCATCCTGGCTCAACATAAGTGAAGTTGTGAAAAAACTACAAAAGATATCAATGCCTTTTTTGCTGTGCAAGTAGGGCTTTTGGACCTGTACAAAATACATGTGTACTCTTGGTTCTAGCTCGTTCGATGCTGAAGTTATAACCGTTATCATCTTTTTATGCCCGCAAATTGCTTTTGAGCGTATAATAAGCATTCTGAGACAATGTATGCAATCCTGACTTTAGAACTAAAAACCTGTTAAAACTACACTGTGTGGAGGCTTCTCATGCTAAAATTACATGATTTTAATCTTAAACATGCTGATAAAGAGAATTTTGTGGCCAGGATAGCCCTATGGCTTCTATGCGTTACAATGCATCCTGGCTCAACATAAGTGAAGTTGTGGAAAAACTACAAAAGATATCAATGCCTTTTTTGCTGTGCAAGTGGGCTTTGGGACCTGTACAAAATACATTTGGAATCTTGGTTCTATCTCGTTCGATGCTGAAGTTATAAAAGTTATGATCTTTTTATGCCCGCAAATTGCTTTTGAGCGTATAATAAGCATTCTGAGACAATGTATGCAATCCTGACTTTAGAACTAAAAACCTGTTAAAACTACACTGTGTGGAGGCATCTCATGCTAAAATTACATGATTTTAATCTTAAACATGCTGATAAAGAGAATTGTGTGGCCAGGATAGCCCTATGGCTTCTATGCGTTACAATGCATCCTGGCTCAACATAAGTGAAGTTGTGGAAAAAGTACAAAAGATATCAATGCCTTTTTTGCTGTGGAAGTAGGGCTTTGGGACCTGTACAAAATACATTTCGAATCTTGGTTCTATCTCGTTTGATGCTGAAGTTATAACCGTTATCATCTTTTTATGCCTGCAAATTGCTTTTTAGCGCATAATAAGCATTTTGAGACCATGTATGCAATCCTGACTTTAGAAGTAAAAACTTGTTAAAACTCATGTACTTAACTCTAGTACTACACACATGTACTTAACACTTGTACTACACACATGCACTTAACTTTAGTAATACACACATGTGCACTAGTACAACAGAAATGTACTCTAGTACAACACAAATGTATTCAACTTTGGTACTAAAGACATCTACGCTAGTAATACATACATGCACTTAACTTTAGTACAACACACATGTACTCTAATACTACACACATGTACTCTAGTACTACACACATGTACTTAACTCTAGTTCTACACACATGTACTCTAGTACTACACACATGTACTTAACTCTAGTACTACACACATGCACTTAACTTTAGTAATACACACATGTGCTCTAGTACTACACAAATGTACTCTAGTACTACACACATGTATTTAACTCTGGTACTACACACATGTACTCTAGTACGACACACATGTACTCTAGTACTACACACAAGTACTTGACTTTAGTACAACACACATGTACTCTAATACTACACACATGTACTGTAGTACTACACACGTACTTAACTCTAGTACTGCACACATATACTTAAGTCTAGTACTACACACATGTACTGTAGTACTACACACATGTACTTAACTCTAGTACTGCACAAATATACTTAACTCTAGTACTACACACATGTACTCTAGTACTACACAGATGTATTCTAGTACTACACATGTTCTTAACTCTAGTACTACACACTTATACTTAACTCTAGTACTACACACATGTACTTAACTCTAGTACTACACACATGTACTTAACTCTAGTACGACTCACATGTACTTAACTCTAGTACGACTCACATGTACTCTGTTACTACACAAATGTACTTAAATCTAGTACTACACACATGTACTCTAGTACTACACACATGTACTTAACTCTAGTTCTACACACATGTACTCTAGTTCTACACACATGTACTTAACTCTAGTTCTACACACATGTACTCTAGTACTACACACATGTACTTAACTCTAGTATTACACACATGCACTTAACTTTAGTAATACACACATGTGCTCTAGTACTACACAAATGTACTCTAGTCCTCCACACATGTATTTAACTCTGGTACTACACACATGTACTCTAGTACGAGACACATGTACTCTAGTACTACACACAAGTACTTAACTTTAGTACAACACACATGTACTCTAATACTACACACATGTACTGTAGTACTACACACATGTACTTAACTCTAGTACTGCACACATATACTTAACTCTAGTACTACACACATGTACTGTAGTACTACACACATGTACTTAACTCTAGTACTGCACAAATATACTTAACTCTAGTACTACACACATGTACTCTAGTACTACACAGATGTATTCTAGTACTACACATGTTCTTAACTCTAGTACTACACACATGTACTTAACTCTAGTACGACTCACATGTACTTAACTCTAGTACGACTCACATGTACTCTGTTACTACACAAATGTACTTAAATCTAGTACTACACACATGTACTCTAGTACTTCACACATTTACTTAACTCGAGTACTACACACATGTACTCTAGTACTACACACATGTACTCTAGTACTACAAACATGTACTTAACTCTAGTACTACACATATGTACTTAACTCTAGTACTACACACATGTACTCTACTACTACACACATGTACTTAACTATAGAACTACACACATGTATTCTAGTACTACACATGTTCTTAACTCTACTATTATACACATATACTTAACTCTAGATGTGCACAGTTGTACTTAACTCTAGTATTACACACATGTACTTAACTCTAGTACAATACACATGTACTCTAGTACTACACACATGTACTCTAGTACTACACACATGTACTTAACTCTAGTACTGCACACATATACTTAACTCTAGTACTACACACATGTACTCTAGTACTACACACATGTACTTAACTCTAGTACTACACACATGTATTCTAGTACTACACACATGTTCTTAACTCTAGTACTACACACATGTACTTAATTCTAGTACTACACACATCTACTTAACCCTAGTACTACACACATGTACTTAACTCTAGTACTACACACATGTACTTAACTCTAGTACTACACACATGTACTTTACTCTAGTACTACGCGCATGTACTCTAGGACTACACACATGTACTTAACTCTAGTACTACACACATGTACTCTAGTACTACACACATGTACTCTAGTACTACACACATGTACTTAACTCTAGTACTACACACATATACTTTACTCTAGTACTACGCGCATGTACTCTAGGACTACACACATGTACTTAACTCTAGTACTACACACATATACTTAACTCTAGTACTACACACATGTAGTCTACTACTCCACACATGTACTTAACTATAGTACTACACACATGTATTCTAGTACTACACACATGTTCTTAACTCTAGTACTACACACATGTAATTAACTCTAGTACTACACACATGTACTCTAGTACTACACACATGTACTTAACTCTAGTACTACACACATGTACTTAACTCTAGTACTACACACATGTACTTTACTCTAGTACTACGCACATGTACTCTAGGACTACACACATGTACTTAACTCTAGTACTACACACATGTACTCTAGTACTACACACATGTACTCTAGTACTACACACATGTACTTAACTCTAGTACTACACACATATACTTAACTCTAGTACTACACACATGTAGTCTACTACTCCACACATGTACTAAACTATAGTACTACACACATGTATTCTAGTACTACACACATGTTCTTAACTCTAGTACTACACACATGTAATTAACTCCAGTACTACACACATGTACTCTAGTACTACACACATCTACTTAACTTTAGTACTACACACATGGACTTAACTCTAGTACTACACACATGTACTTAACTCTAGTACTACACACATGTATTCTAGTACTACACAGATGTACTTAACTCTAGTACTACACACATGTACTCTTGTACTACACACATGTACTCTAGTACTACACACATGTACTTAACTTTAGTACTACACACATGTGCTCTAGTACTACACACATGTACTTAACTCTAGTACTACACACATGTACTTAACTCTAGTACTACACACATGTACTTAACTCTAGTACTACACACATCTTTCAAGATGGCGGTGGCTGACCAGCTGCGTGTCACTGACGCTCCGAACCCTCTTTTCCTTCTTTTTCTCTTTTTAGTATTTTATAGACATCTCTTTCGTTTTTTGTGTACAGTACGTGGAACATTGTGCAGTTCTGGGAAGCCTACTTTGACTACAGTTTTATTGTTAACTGTAGTGTTTCTCGCACTTTGCGGATCTGCATCGGGGAACTCATCCAACCGCGGCTCGGAGCGCACCACTTACGCACGGGAGGCCCTCCTCGCCCTACGCGGCCCTTCTTTACTCTACGCTGAGAAACCTGACGTTCCAGTGGACATACGGAGGAAAAGAAGAGGCTGCAGAGGTGGACGCAAGAAACGGAGATCATTTTTACCGTCGGTAATTATGGGAAATGTCCGCTCCATCTCTAACAAGAGCGAGGAGCTCACTGCGCTGACCCGGCAGCAGAGAGAATACCTGCAGCCTGATGTGTTTCACCGAGACGTGGTTGAATGAGAAAACATCGGACTATGTAATCTCCCTGGACGGATTCACCCTGAGGCGCGCGGACCGTACTGCCGTGGGGAGCGGCAAGAAAAAGGGAGGCGGACTGGCGGTGTATGTGAGCGAGCGCTGGTGCCACCCGGCACACGTGCACGTGAAACAACAGCTGTGCACCCCGGACCTAGAGCTGCTTGCAGTGGGAATGCGGCCCTACTACCTCCCGAGGAAGTTCTCACATGTGATTGTGTTCTGTGTTTACATCCCGCCTTCGGCCGACGCTGCAGCGGCCGGTGAGCAGCTCCACAGCACCGTGACTCTGATGCAGACGCGCCATCCGCGCGCCCTGCTCCTGATCAACGGTGACTTCAGTCACACCTCTCTCTCCGCCACTCCCCCCACATTCACGCAGTACGTTACGTGTCCCACACGGGACAATAGGACTCTTGACCTGCTGTATGCAAATACAAAGGAGGCATACACCTCTGTGCCCCTCCCCCCGCTCGGACGATCGGACCATAACATCGTCTGTCTGCTCCCCCAATACACACCAAAGGTGCGAAGAGGACCCGCGCAGAAGGTGTCAATGAAGCGGTGGACTGAAGCGGCCAGTGAGAGTCTGAGGGACTGTTTCCAGACCACAGACTGGAACATGTTCAGCAGCTCTTATGGAGAGGACATTGATGGCCTGACCCACTGCATCACAGACTATATCAACTTCTGTGTGGAGAGCACTGTGCCAACACGGAGGGTACGGTGCTTCTCCAATAACCAACCCTGGGTCACTCCTGAGCTTAAAGCGCTCCTGAATCAGAAGAAGAGGGCTTTCAACTCCAGAGATAAAGAGGAGCAGAGAAGGGTCCAGCGGGAGCTCCAGAGGAGAATATGGCAGGCCAAGAAGGACCATGGGAAGAAAATGGAGGAGAAGCTGGCCCAGAACAATGTGAGGGATGTGTGGAGAGGACTGAAGACCATCTCCGGACTTGGACAGAGTGCCAGAGGGGCAGCTGATGGAGACCAGCTCTGGGCTGATGAATTAAATCTGTACTTCAACAGGTTTGATTCACACCCCACCCCCCCTGCCCCTCTAACAGCTCCCCCCTCTTCACACCTCTCCAGGCCAGTGGACACTTGCCCCCTCCCCGGACTGACTTCATCTTCTGTCCCCCGTTCCCCCACACACTTCAAACGGACTGATCTCAGCACCAGCTCCCTCTGCCCCCACCCCTCACACTCCACACCAGGCCCTCCTCACTCCCCCTCTCCATCACACCGACCAGGTGAGGAGAGAGCTGAGGCGACTGAAACAGAGGAAATCTGCTAGACCAGATGGAATCTGCCCCAGGCTGCTGAGGATCTGTGCAGACCAGCTCTGTGAGGTCCTCTGCCACATCTTCAACCTGAGCCTCAGCCTGGAGAAGGTTCCTGTCCTGTGGAAGACCTCCTGTGTGGTTCCAGTTCCAAAGACACCACACGCCAGGGAACCAGCCCACTACAGACCAGTCGCCTTGACCTCCCACCTGATGAAGACCCTGGAGAGACTGATCCTCAGCCACCTCCGCTCCGTGGTGAGCCCCACCCTGGACCTGCTGCAGTTTGCCTATCGGCCCAACATCGGGGTAGAGGACGCTGTCATCTACCTGCTGCAGCGGGCACTCACCCACCTGGAGACTGCCGGGAGCGCTGTGAGAGTCATGTTCTTTGACTTCTCCGGTGCCTTCAACACCATAAGGCCAGCGCTGCTAAGGGGGAAGCTGGAGGACCTGGCTGCCTGGACCATGGACTACCTGACTGACCGACCCCAGTATGTGGGGCTGTGCGGCTGTGAGTCTGAGGTGGTGGTCTGCAGCACGGGGGCCCCCCCGGGAACTGTCCTTTCCCCCTTCCTCTTCACCATATACACCTCAGACTTCACCTACAACACAGACACCTGTCATCTCCAGAAGTTCTCGGACGACTCAGCCATTGTTGGCTGTGTGTCTGAGGGGAATGAGCTGGAGTACCGCTCGGTCATCAGAGACTTTGTGGACTGGTGTGGGCGCAACCACCTGTGCCTTAACACCAGCAAGACCAAAGAGATGGTGATCGACTTCAGGAGAAGGACACCCCTTCATGCACCAGTGAACATCCAGGGGCAGGACATTGAGACTGTGGACAGCTTCAAGTACCTGGGTGTTCACCTCAACAATAAACTGGACTGGTCCCATAATTCCAATGCCCTGTACAGGAAGGGCCAGAGTCGCCTCCACCTTCTGAGGAGACTGAGGTCCTTTGGCGTGTGCAGGCCCCTGCTCAGGACTTTCTATGATTCTGTGGTAGCCTCTGCTCTCCTCTACGCGGTGGTCTGCTGGGCCCCAGGCAGCACTGAACGCGACAGGAAAAGACTGAACAAGCTGGTCAGGAGGGCTGGCTCTGTCCTGGGCTGTCCCCTGGACTCTGTGGAGGAGGTGGGTGAGAGGAGAGTGTTGTCCAAACTTACATCCATCATGGACAACACCTCTCACCCCTGCACCAGACAGTGGAGGAGCTGGGCAGCTCCTTCAGCGGCCGCCTGAGACTCCCTGAGTGCAGGAAGGAGCGCAACCGCAGATCATTCTTCCCCACTGCGGTCAGACTGTACAACTCCTCTGTGCAATAACCATGTCTGTGCCACTACTGGACTGTGACAACTTGCACTGTTTTTGTACTTTCTTTATTTTATATATATAGTATTTATATTTCTATTCTCTTTGTAAATTTTGTACATATACTTATTCACTTTATATGATTATTTTTATTATTATTTCTATTTTTATTATTGTTTATCTTGATTGCATCACACTTTTCCCCCCTTTTTTGCACTAAACTGTCCTGGAGCTACTGTGACTGTTGAATTTCGCCACTGTGAGATCAATAAAGTCCTATCTTATCTATCTTATCTTATCTTATATACTTAACTCTAGTACTACACACATGTACTCTAGTACTACACAGATGTATTTAACTCTAGTACTACACACATGTACTCTAGTACTAAACACATGTACTCTACTACTACACACATGTACTTAACTCCAGTGCTACGCACATGTACTCTAGTACTACACACATGTACTCTAGTACTACACACATATACTTAACTCTAGTACTACGCGCATGTACTCTAGTACTACACACATGTACTTAACTCTAGTACTACGCACATGTACTCTAGTACTACACACATGTATTCTAGCACTACACACATGTACTTAACTGTAGTACTACACACGTACTCTAAGCACTACACACATGTACTTAACTCTAGTACTAGACACATGTACTCTAAGTACTACACACATGTACTTAACTCTAGTACTACACCCATGTACTCTAGTACTACACACATGTACTTAACTCTAGTACTACACTCCAATGTTCCCTCTAAGCTGCGCAACTGCGCAATTGCGCACTGCTCGCACACTCTCAGCGCACAAAAAAAACTTATGTAGCGCACTGCAAATAAATTAGATCTATACGATTTTTTTCTGTATCACTTTGCTGTGTAACTCAGTGAGTGACAGGTGTCCAGCCAATCATATAATACGATGCAGTTACGCTATGCAGCCAATCACGGCATTGACAGTACGTGGACACCTACCTGCTCTGCTTATACGCGCTATAGGCTATATCAATAACAGTGCTGCGGAGTTAAGTGACGCTAATGCTAATCCCTTATCATAGCGAAATGAACGGGCAGTGAATGTGATGCGTCCACTCACCAAACCAAAGAAAAGTGGCTGTCACACCTTTTTTGTATAAGTTATGAGCAGCACACTTGTGTGTAGTACTATAGTACATGTGTGTAGTACCAGAGTTAAATACATGTGTGTAGTACTAGAGTACATGTGTGTAGTACTAGAGTACATGTGTGTAGTACTAAAGTTAAGTGCATGTGTGTAGTACTAGAGTACATGTGTGTCGCACTAGAGTTAAGTACATGTGTGTAATACTAGAGTTAAGTACAACTGTGCAGTACTAGAGTTAAGTACATGTGTGTAGTACTAGATTTAAGTACATGTGTGTAATACTAGAGTTAAGTACATGTGTGTAGTACTAGAGTTAGGCTAAGTACATGTGTGTAATACTAGAGTTAAGTACATGTGTGTAGTACTAGAGCAGGGGTCGGCAACCCGTGGCTCCGGAGCCGCATGCGGCTCTTTAGCCTGCTTGTAGTGGCTCCCGATGGCCATGACAAAAAAACACGGAAATCAATAAAGGTTATATCTTAATTTATTTGTTATTTATATATTGTCACTATACGTTCATTTTGTTTCACGATTACCTTGGAGTTTGAATTGATACTAGAATGCCTTTTGTTGTCACTATTCATATGTACAATTTACATATAATACATACATAGCCTACTCACAATGAGACTGAAAACGTAACGTAACGTAACGTAACGTAACGTCAACAGCCTTCGAATTTAGTTGTTAGCTCGCTGTTTTTGGAAGACCCGAGTACCGTAACAATGAAAAGAGCCCAAAAAAGAAAAGTGTCAGAAGAAAATAGAGAATTTAATTCAGCGTGGACATGTGCGTTTGCCTTCAGCGCCAACGACGCGGGATCACCTGTGTGCCTTATATGTAGCGAGAAACTGTCAAACAACCAAAAATCTAACGTCGAAAGACATTTTCAAAACAAGCACTTAGCATTTGCTGAAAAATACCCAACTGAAGATGAGCGAAAGAGCAATTTCAGACCTCCAACTCCAGCGCCCAGTATGAGAGGAGCACTGACGGAGCGCCCAGTATGAGAGGAGCACAGAAGGAGCGCCCAGTATGAGAGGAGCACAGAAGGGCTTTGCGAATTTATTTCAAAAGTCACTCGGCCGAGATCTGATGACGTTTCATTGCCTCATCCACCAAGAAGCCCTTTGCTCACAAACTTTTCCGCTTGAATGTGTGGAAGTACTGAACCTTGTTATCAAGATAGTGAACAAAATAATTGCGAACGGGTTAAGCCACCGACAATTTTGTTCATTATTAGAAGAAGTGGAAAACACATATTCAAATCTCCTGCTGCACAACAGAGTCCGGTGGCTTTCCAGGGGAGAGGTGCTGAAACGCTTCGCTGCCTGTCTGGAACACGTGAAAACCTTCTTGGGAAGCAAAGGCCTCAGCTGTCCTGAACTGGAAGACCCAGATTGGCTGGAAAAGTTTTACTTTATGGTGGATATGACAAGTCACTTGAACATGCTGAATAAAAATCTCCAAGGAAAGGGAAGCACGGCCCTGCAGATGCTGGAGGAGGTTTTGTCATTTGAGCGCAAGAGGACAGTGTTCGCCAGAGATGTCCAGAAAGGCGCACTCTCTCACTTCCCCTTTCCTAAGAGAGTTCACAGAAGCCAACAATCACATAAACTGTGATTATTTTCACCGAGCCATTATTGCAATACAAGCTGCATTTGGAGAAAGATTCAGTGAATTCAGAAAGGAGAAACAGACGCTTTCTTTTCCTGTCACACCGCTAGACAGCGACCCGTCCCTGCTAAACACATCTGCATTCACAGGAGTAAGTGAGCCTGATCTGAACTCGAACTGGCCGACATAGCGGATAAAGATTTGTGGGTTAACAAGTTCAAACCCCTGTCAGCGGATCTTGAAGAAGTCGCCCGTCAGAGAGCTACGCTCGCTAAAGAGCACAAATGGAGCGATGTGGAAAAACTACCCCGACCCGACAAACTTATTTTTGCAACATGGAGTGCCATTCCCGACACCTATATGAACATGGTGCGCATTTGGGCTCCTGTCCATTTTTGGCTCAACGTACTTATGTGAGCAAGTTTTCTCAAGCATGAACTTTATTAAGTCCAGATACGGCTCCCGTCTCACTAATGACACTCTACAGCTGCTGGAAAATGAAAGTCACAACTTACAGCCCTGATATAGGGAAGATCTGCAGCGAAGTGCAGACCCAGAAGTCCCACTAAAAAGGTAAGAACAACAGAATTTAATAAACTATTATTATATTATTATTTTTATTTCAGACTCCGAGCTGATGCAAGTTTTTTTGTATGTTAAGGTGCTTCGACTGATCACTGGCTGCGCAAAACCCTGAAGAGGCCGGCAGCATGCGTCGAACTGTTACTGTTAAACATATTATTTTTAAAGTGGGCTCGTTTGTTGTATTCAGTGGTTACAACTGTTTGAATTTGAATAAGAATTAAAAGTTTTAGAAGTTTATAAGCTCTCTTATTTTTTGCGGCTCCAGACAAAAAATTTTGAGGAAGAGGGAGCAAATGGCTCTTTTGATAAAAAAGGTTGCCTACCCCTGTACTAGAGTAATTGTGTGTAGTACCAGACTTAAATGCATGTGTGTAGTACTACAGAACATGTGTGTAGTACTAGAGTACATGTGTGTAGTACTAGAGTTAAGTACATCTGTGTAGTACTAAAGTACATGTGTGTAGTACTAGACTTAAGTATATGTGTGTAGTACTAGAGTTAAGTACATGTGTGTAGTACTAGAGTTAAGTACATGTGTGTAGTACTAGAGTTAAGTACATGTGTGTAGTACTAGAGTTAAATATATGTGTGTAGTACTAGAGAACATGTGTGTAGTACTAAAGCACATGAATGTAGTGCTAAAGTTAAGTACATGTGTGTAGTACTAGAGTACATGTGTGCAGTACTAGAATACATCTGTGTAGTACTAAAGTACATGTGTGTAGTACTAGAGTTAAGTATATGTGTGTCATACTAGAGTTAAGTACATGTGTGTAGTACTAGAGATAAGTACATGTGTGTAGTACTAGACTTAAGTATATGTGTGTAATACTAGAGTTAAGTACAACTGTGCAGTACTAGAGTTAAGTATATGTGTGTAGTACTAGAGTTATGTACATGTGTGTAGTACTAGAGTTAAGTACATGTGTGTAGTACTAGATTTAAGTACATGTGTGTAATACTAGAGTTAAGTACATGTGTGTAGTACTAGATTTAAGTACATGTGTGTAATACTAGAGTTAAGTACATGTGTGTAGTACTAGATTTAAGTACATGTGTGTAATACTAGAGTTAAGTACATGTGTGTAGTACTAGAGTACATGTGTGTAGTACTAGAGTTAAGAACATGTGTGTAGTACGAGAGGACATATGTGTAGTACTAGAGTTAAGTACATGTCTGTAGTACTAGAGTACATGTGTGCAGTACTAGAGGTAAGTACATGTGTGTAGTACTAGAGTACATGTGTGTAGTACTAGAGTACATGTGTGTAGTACTAGAGTTAAGTAAATGTCTGTAGTACTAGAGTACATGTGCGTAGTACTAGAGTTAAGTACATGTGTGTAGTACTAGAGTACATGTGTGTAGTACTAGAGTTATGTACATCTGTGTAGTACTAAAGTACATGTGTGTAGTACTAGAGTTAAGTACATGTGTGCAATACTAGAGTTAAGTACAACTGTGCAGTACTAGACACATATACATGTGTCTAGTACTAGAGTTAAGTACATGTGTGTAGTAGTAGATTTAAGTACATGTGTGTAATTCTAGATATAAGTACATGTGTGTAGTACTAGAGTACGTGTGTGTAGTACTAGAGCAGGGGTAGGCAACCTTTTTTATCAAAAGAGCCATTTGCTCCCTCTTCCTCAAAATTTTTTGTCTGGAGCCGCAAAAAATAAGAGAGCTTATAAACTTCTAAAACTTTTAATTCTTATTCAAATTCAAACAGTTGTAACCACTGAATACAACAAACGAGCCCACTTTAAAAATAATATGTTTAACAGTAACAGTTCGACGCATGCTGCCGGCCTCTTCAGGGTTTTGCGCAGCCAGTGATCAGTCGAAGCACCTTAACATACAAAAAAACTTGCATCAGCTCGGAGTCTGAAATAAAAATAATAATATAATAATAGTTTATTAAATTCTGTTGTTCTTACCTTTTTAGTGGGACTTCTGGGTCTGCACTTCGCTGCAGATCTTCCCTATATCAGGGCTGTAAGTTGTGACTTTCATTTTCCAGCAGCTGTAGAGTGTCATTAGTGAGACGGGAGCCGTATCTGGACTTAATAAAGTTCATGCTTGAGAGAACTTGCTCACATAAGTACGTTGAGCCAAAAATGGACAGGAGCCCAAATGCGCACCATGTTCATATAGGTGTCGGGAATGGCACTCCATGTTGCAAAAATAAGTTTGTCGGGTCGGGGTAGTTTTTCCACATCGCTCCATTTGTGCTCTTTAGCGAGCGTAGCTCTCTGACGGGCGACTTCTTCAAGATCCGCTGACAGGGGTTTGAACTTGTTAACCCACAAATCTTTATCCGCTATGTCGGCCAGTTCGAGTTCAGATCAGGCTCACTTACTCCTGTGAATGCAGATGTGTTTAGCAGGGACGGGTCGCTGTCTAGCGGTGTGACAGGAAAAGAAAGCGTCTGTTTCTCCTTTCTGAATTCACTGAATCTTTCTCCAAATGCAGCTTGTATTGCAATAATGGCTCGGTGAAAATAATCACAGTTTATGTGATTGTTGGCTTCTGTGAACTCTCTTAGGAAGGGGAAGTGAGAGAGTGCGCCTTTCTGGACATCTCTGGCGAACACTGTCCTCTTGCGCTCAAATGACAAAACCTCCTCCAGCATCTGCAGGGCCGTGCTTCCCTTTCCTTGGAGATTTTTATTCAGCATGTTCAAGTGACTTGTCATATCCACCATAAAGTAAAACTTTTCCAGCCAATCTGGGTCTTCCAGTTCAGGACAGCTGAGGCCTTTGCTTCCCAAGAAGGTTTTCACGTGTTCCAGACAGGCAGCGAAGCGTTTCAGCACCTCTCCCCTGGAAAGCCACCGGACTCTGTTGTGCAGCAGGAGATTTGAATATGTGTTTTCCACTTCTTCTAATAATGAACAAAATTGTCGGTGGCTTAACCCGTTCGCAATTATTTTGTTCACTATCTTGATAACAAGGTTCAGTACTTCCACACATTCAAGCGGAAAAGTTTGTGAGCAAAGGGCTTCTTGGTGGATGAGGCAATGAAACGTCATCAGATCTCGGCCGAGTGACTTTTGAAATAAATTCGCAAAGCCCTTCTGTGCTCCTCTCATACTGGGCGCTCCTTCTGTGCTCCTCTCATACTGGGCGCTCCTTCTGTGCTCCTCTCATACTGGGCGCTGGAGTTGGAGGTCTGAAATTGCTCTTTCGCTCATCTTCAGTTGGGTATTTTTCAGCAAATGCTAAGTGCTTGTTTTGAAAATGTCTTTCGACGTTAGATTTTTGGTTGTTTGACAGTTTCTCGCTACATATAAGGCACACAGGTGATCCCGCGTCGTTGGCGCTGAAGGCAAACGCACATGTCCACGCTGAATTAAATTCTCTATTTTCTTCTGACACTTTTCTTTTTTGGGCTCTTTTCATTGTTACGGTACTCGGGTCTTCCAAAAACAGCGAGCTAACAACTAAATTCGAAGGCTGTTGACGTTACGTTACGTTACGTTACGTTTTCAGTCTCATTGTGAGTATGTATGTATTATATGTAAATTGTACATATGAATAGTGACAACAAAAGGCATTCTAGTATCAATTCAAACTCCAAGGTAATCGTGAAACAAAATGAACGTATAGTGACAATATATAAATAACAAATAAATTAAGATATAACCTTTATTGATTTCCGTGTTTTTTTGTCATGGCCATCGGGAGCCACTACAAGCAGGCTAAAGAGGCGCATGCGGCTCCGGAGCCACGGGTTGCCGACCCCTGCTCTAGTACTACACACATGTACTCTAGTACTACACACATGTACTTAACTCTAGTACTACAAACATGTATTTAACTCTAGTAATACACACATATACTTAACTCTAGTACTACACACATGTAGGCTACTTAACTCTAGTACGACACACATGAACTCTAGTACTACACACATGTACTTAACTCTAGTACTACACACATGTACTTAACTCTAATACTACACACATATACATAACTCTAGTACTACACACATGTCCTCTAGTACTACACACATGTACTTAACTCTAGTAGTACAAACATGTACTCTAGTACTCACAATACTACGTACTTAACTCTATTTCTACACACATGTGCTTTACTCTAGTAGTTCAGAAATGTTCTCTAGTACTACACACAAATGTACTTAACTCTAGTACTACACACATGTACTTAATTCTAGTACTACACACATATACTCAATTCTAGTACTACACACATGTACTCTAGTACTACACACATGTGCTCTAGTACTACACACATGTACTCTACTACTAAACACATGTATTTAACTCTGGTACTACACACATGTACTCTAGTACTACACACATGTACTCTAGTACTACACACATGTATTTAACTCTGGTACTACACACATGTACTCTAGTACGACACACATGTACTCTAGTACTACACACATGTACTTAACTCTAGTACTACACGCATGTCCTCTAGTACTACACACATGTACTTAACTCTAGCACTACACACACGTACTCTAGTACTACACACATGTACTTATATCTAGAATTACACACATGTACTTAAATCTACTACTACACACATGTACTTAACTCTAGTACTAGACCAGGGTTCGGCAACCCGTGGCTCCGGAGCCGCATGCGGCTCTTTAGCCTGCTTGTAGTGGCTCCCGATGGCCATGACAAAAAAACACGGAAATCAACAAAGGTTATATCTTAATTTATTTGTTATTTATATATTGTCACTATACGTTCATTTTGTTTCACGATTACCTTGGAGTTTGAATTGATACTAGAATGCCTTTTGTTGTCACTATTCATATGTACAATTTACATATAATACATACATACTCACAATGAGACTGGAAGCGGCGTAACGTGAACGTAACGTAACGCAACGTGCGTCAACAGCTCTTCGAATTTAGTTGTTAGCTCGCTGTTTTTGGAAGACCCGAGTACCGTGAACAATGAAAAAGAGCCCAAAAAAGAAGAAAAGTGTCAGGAAGAAAATAGGAGAATTTAATTCGAAAGCGTGGACATGTGCGTTTGCCTTCCAGCGCCAACTGACGCCGGGATCACCTGTGTGCCTTATATGTAGCGAGAAACTGCTCAAACAGCCAAAAATCTAACGTCGAAAGACATTTTCAAAACAAGCACTTAAAGCATTTTGCTGA